>VXAC01008204.1:32596-52251 GCA_013399225.1 Rhipidura dahli | reverse complement strand
GAGCCGCTGGCCCCGCCCACACCGCGGGTCCCGCGTGCCCGGGGGCCGCTCAGGGTTCGGGGTCGAGGGGGCGACGGGGCCGCTTCGGCCGCGGCCACCGGGAAGGTCCGGCCCCGGCACTGCCCTCCGGCACCGCCCCCCGGCACTGCCCTCCGGCACTGCCCCCCGGCACTGCCCGGCCCCGAACCTCGACACCAACCCCCGGCACTGCCCTCCAGCACTGCCCCTCGGCACTGCCCGGTCCCGAACCTTGGTACCGACTCCCGGCGCTGCCCCCTGGCACTTCCCGGCCCGGGCCCGGCACGGCTCCAACACTCCTGGCATAGCAGCACCGGCCACTTTGGTGGCACTGGTGTCACCTCAGCGGCAGTAGGAAAGGGGCAGCTCGGCTCCCTGGCTGTGCCCCTCGTCCCACTGTGAACCCCCTTTATTTACCCAATAAGACTGTCCAGCCATACAGAAATACTCATTTTTAATCAGACATGATAAATGGTAAACTGTCAACATTATTTTTCCCACATGGAAAACCACTGAAATCATGTGGACACGGCAGAGTTGTGAGTTTCCACATTCCAGATACAAAAAATGTGAAATGTGTTAAAAAAACATACATTTCTCTCATTTTTAAAAGCTCATATAAAAACCCGCAACATGTTCAACATTAAAAATCCTTAACCTAAAAAAATAGCACCAGGGAAGAGTTAGAAACCTTTAAAAAGTATTAAAAAGGAATTTCTGAGATCCCCCTCCCTTAACAACATGTTATAAAGTCATAATAAAAGGCAGCTCTTACAGGGAAAAACATTTCAAGGAAGACTTGTCTACTACAATTCTCATCAAGCGAGCTTAATGCCAAGACAATTCTCATTCCTCTTTTATCTTTGTTTACTTTCCCCAAGTCCTTTTTTTCCCTCATCTATTTGTTTTCCTTTTGATCAGATAGGAAAGTGTGTGAGATATGGAGTATAAGATCAGGGATGCCATGGAGTGGAGGGTACGTGTTCGCCCAGTTTGGAAAAACCAAACCCATCAGAGCGGAGGTTGGCTGTCACCCTGAGCCCCTGCACCGGATGGTTGCTCACCCTCAGACCCCACGCTGGGCTCCAAACAGGGACTGCGAGGACCTGGGGCGAGGAATTAGTGTTGTGGCTGGGGTCCAGCTGGACATACAGATCACAGATTGGCGAGGGGTCCAAAAGCAGCTGGTGCAGCACTGGCGATGCCAAGGCTTCCTAAACACCTCCAGCATGCACAGAACCCACCCTGCCATCTTCCCAGTCCAGGGGCTGGTGACAAGAGGGTGCTACATGTCCCCAAGCACTTGTCAAGCATTGGAGGTGCCAGCAGTGACACGGACCGGCCTGACTGGCTTTCTCCAGAGTTTTCTTAACTAAGGCGCGTGGCTTGAACAAGTCACAGAAGATGAACCCCAAGGAGCTCTCTCTAAAGAGTAACCTCCAGGTTAAAACAGGGAAAAAAAAGCCTTTAAACTACCTGGACTTCCCTTGCTGTCCATTCCCAAGCACAGCCTTGGATTGGAGACCAAGAGAAGATGGTCCTCAGAGCCGGGGTGGAAAACTGCACACAAGGGTGGAAAATGGGAGCTGCTGTCCTCCACCACCAGGACAGGGGTGCCAGAGAGGTAGAAGGAGCTGGGAGAGAAGCTCTTCCCAGTGATGCTGTCCAGCACCTTGCAAGACAGCAAGGCAGCCTGGCACTGATTGGGTGGAGGGTTGGCCCATGGTTTGAACCCAAATAATTTTGAGAAGGCGCCCAAGGGCTCTTCCAGAGCCAGGTGACAGGTGAACAGCAGAGGTAGGGGAGGACAGAGGGACCAAGGGGGAAGTTGTTTCAGTGCATTGAAATGTGCATTGGAATTCAGAATCCCCAGAGATGCCAGCTGGAACAGTAGCCCAGTGGCTACGGAAAACCTGGTGGAAATGGACACAGGCACCTGCACCGTCCCAGTGGCTACAGGCTCAGCATGCCCAGGACTTCATGGACAGCATGATAATCACTCTGGCAAAGCTGGGGAGTAGAGGAAGGCAATCAAAAGTGAGCACAGTGGTGGTTGCAGGAGCTGCCAGTTTAGGGGTACAGCACCAGGAGACCCCAGGGAGCTGCCAGGCTGGGGCTGGGCACACAAGCACCAGCAGCATCCCACCTCTGTGCACATGGATGCACAGGGAGATGGGAGCACAGGGAAGGGAGGAGAGGTACAGCCCCTGCCTGCAGAGCCCCAAGGCCCCCCCAGCAGTGGCAGTGCTTTCCTGCCTCACTGTCCCATTCCCCCTGCAGACAGCACGAGATGGGCACAGGCAAGAGCAGTGCTGCGCTCCTGGTCCCTGCACCCCACGAGGGTCAGGTGGGATTTTCCCTGGAAAGAACACCCTGCCACCAGTGCTCAGGTTCATGACATCCTACGTGACATTTGGGGGGCTGAGATTTGAGGGTGCCATTGACAACTACACTGTCCTTCCTGCTGACCATACCATGTTTGTTTGGGAAATGGATGCTCCAAGAATATCTTCCTGTACAGACCCTGGAGCCCAAATCCTCCCTGCTCCAGTTACTGTGTAAGCTTTCAAACCATTCAGCAGGATTTTAAAATGTAAGGAAAGGTTTTAGATGCTTTAAAAAGTAGTGAATATTTGTAAACTACAACCAAACATATAAAACAATATTTCTTTAGTTCTAGCTAGAAAAGTAATTCTATCACCTCACAGTTCAGTTTCAGCTACATTCAGGTCTAGGAATCTCCACATTCTTATGTAATGCCTTAAAGCAGCAATAGACATTAAAACAACAAAATTAAATTTTATAAAAAAACCCATAAAAAACAAAAAGGATTTGGTTTCTGTATGATCCTGTGTTCAGTGTGTAACCTGAGCAGGGTCCCTTACACCTTCTGCTACGGTTTGGGGGTTTTTGGCAGTTACTTCAAGAGGTTTTGTTTGTTTAGGAAAAGTATTAATTCACTGTAGTTCAGGTTTGCCTGCAGCTCCCCGGCAGCTGCCCGCACACTGGCTGCTCTGCAAGTGGTGACTTCCCAGCTCCAGGCTAAACCAGAATAGTTAATGCTCTGGAGGAGACTCCCCGCCTCATCAGTGATGCATAGAGCTTCGCGTGCTGGGTAATTAAAGCTTTGTCCATCCTTTCCTACGTATCACTGTTAGTCCCTTTAAAGAAGTTACCCTGCCAGGTTCTTTGGTTACAGACATTCCTCGGCTCTCCCGGCGGGGCCAGGCTGCCGTCCCGCGGCACGTGGCCGGGGAGGGACGGGGCCATAGCAGTCCGGTGGCCGTGCCCGTCCCTCTCCCGCCACAGCAGCGGTGCTGTGCATCTTTACCGGAGAGACGAGGGACGCTCCGTTTGCTATTCACAGGCAAAGTAATCCTTGAGCGGGGAGAAGAGGTGCCGGATGACAGGGACGCTCCACGATCCCCCCAGCAGCTTCTGGCGAGCCCCGCGGCTGATGTTGGAGACATCCGTGTAGGGGAGGGGGAAGCCAAAGATCCTATGGAGCAGAGGCAGGGGAGGGTGGGTGAGGCAGAGAAGGAGTGGGAGCCCCTTTCCCTGGGCAGCACCACCCAAAGACAATGAGCATCGGGAGTCTCCTACAGGAAGGGGATTCAGCTCTCCAGCACAATTGGAGCCCCACACGACCTGAGCAGTAACACTGTTTTGGATGGGGCCAGGCTGTGCCTGCCCACCATCCCGTGCCCCGCCCCCCCATAGGATTTCCTGGCAAGACTCCTGGAGGAGACCTGTGCCCGGGCGTCTGACCTGTCTCTGCTCAGCAGCACCTCTGCAAGCATCACCCTGGGCTACTCCATGGAGATAGGACTGAGTAGCTCTGGGTAGCTCTGAGTCATGGGCTGGGCACTTCCCTTACAATCAGATGAAAGTCCAAGAGCTGTTTCACATGACAAAGGCTTGGAATTGTTATTTTACTTTCAAATGCCTTGAGCTCACTGTTAACTCCAACAAATACTGGCAATTTAAATATAAACAAGCAAAACTGTTTAACCAGGGTTGTGTTTACTGGCCAGAAGGTGCAAAAACTTCAGGTTTTGTCACACGTACTTGGTGTGCAGGACTGCTTGTAATTGGATTTATCTACTCCCAGTCCTTCTGTTGTGTTTTGCCATGAATTCAGGGTGCTACGGGGTGTGAAGTTTGGAGCAGGGTGCACTCATGCTTTGCCACAGCAGCCCCTGGCTGTAGTGTGAGCTCCCCCACACCACCACAACCACAGGGGCCACTCAGTTCCCCTCCAGAAACCCCCAACCGTGGCACTGACCAGGGCACAGCACTGTCATATGGCACCCTCACATCAGCCTGGGCCTTACCCCAAAGCCGGTCCACATGTGCACCCCCAGCCAGACCCACCACACAGCATCCTGAGCAAGCCTGATCACTCCTCCCTCCAAAAACTTCAGGGCCAGGGCAGTGGATGCTGCTTGGGGAAACCCCTGCAGTCTCATCATTGCTCATTAGTAAGTGCATTAATTATCATGTGCACATCACTGCAGGGAAGCTGCCCCGTGCAGGAGCTGTGGCTCCTCACTCCCAGGAGCTGGGCTTAGAGCCAGGGAGACAAAAAAAAACCAGCCCATGAACAAACACTACAAAACAAACCAAAACTACCGTGAGAGATCCAAGAGGACAGCAGACTGATTACCTGTCCATCCCAGGGAGGTTGCCCCAGAAGTAACGAGCTCGGTGGGCAGCTGATATCTTGATCGCATCAATCATAACTGGGTTACACTGGGGGTTAAAAAGAGGGGAAAGAAAAGTTAGGGGAAATGTTGGCTTGGTTATCTCCTGCATAGTCAGTCCTTCACACTGCCCTGCAGGGATTCAAAGTCTTCAGCAAATCCTCCAAACAATGTAGCCTCCACAAACCGTGTTTTATTCCAGAGCACTGCCCGCCACATGAGCTCCCAGGTCATGGCCATAGCCAGCAGCTATTGACCATCACAGGGTGCTCAGTACTGGTTCCCCTGGTCCAGGATCAGGATGGTCAGCCTTCAGAGGTGATTTTACACCAATGGTCCCTGCTGACCCACAAGCCATCCTGGCTACCACAGAGTTAAAACCCCTTCCCAGTCTCTGACCCCCTCTCCCTAGAAATAACAGGCATTGCTGGGAACAGATGCTTTCTGCAAGGCAGCAAAACCCCTCCCCCAGAGGACTAGTGCTTGGGTTTGACCTGATGAAAGCCAGAGGGGAGGATCCAGGGCCAAGACTAAACTTGATTCCTTGGCATGTGCACCAGGCAGGGGGTTTTCCAGCATCGGGAAACCATAGCCAGACCCTCACACCCTGCACAGCCCAGCAAATGTCACCTGCTCCAACGCCTTTCCCACAGCTGTCAGCAATCCCTACCTCCAGAAACCGGGAAATGTCCCTCTTGTCGTTGATCCTCATGGCCACCACATTCTCAAACATCCAGAAGAAGGGCCGCTCCTCGCCCGCCTTGGGACGGGCGTAGTTGAGCAGGTGATAGAACTCGAAGAACAGCCTCCCAGTTCCTTCTGCAAGGGAAAAGCCGAGGGGCAGGTTGGGACCAGCTGGGGCATGGGGTGTGGGGCTGGGGGGGCCCGGCTGCCCTCCCCACCAAGATGGGTATGGAGAGAGCCCATCACCAATACAGCCCAAGGCTGAACCACTTCCTGGGGCTCTAAGGTGGCTCCACAACCCAGGAACATCCCAAGGCACGCAGCCTGGCAGAGGCAAAGCAGCCTTACCAAACAGCGCCTTCCTGGTTGGATTGCCAAGTGAGACGTCGTCACAGGGGCTTCCACCGATCACCAGGTCAAAAGGACCCCACTCCTCAATCTACAAAGAGACAATCCAGACCATTAGGAGATGCCATGGAAGCAGGTCTCTCCTCCCCGATGGGGCAGGGGACAAGCTTGTCCCAGAGCTGGTAGGGTGAGACCCATGCCCCCATGGTGCCATGTCCCTCAGGTTCCCACAGAAGCAGAGCTCACATTTCTCTTGGTTATGTTCCTGACATCGTGCACGTAGGTGATGTTGCCCTCGGGCCGCACGGTGCCCGTGGCCATGGGGTTCTCACAGATCTCTGAGGCAATGTACTTCTCCACTTGGATGCCCAAGTCCTTCAGCACCGTGTACCCTGCCAACGGACAGAGGTCTGAGGTCGCACTGCTCTCTTTAGCCTCCAAGTCTCCTTCGTCAGCACCGCTCGATGTGGCTGCTCCTGGATGTCCTAGGTGGGTGTAGTCAAACAGCACTTCAAGGTGAGTAAACTTTTATTTGACCCATTCCTCCAGGCAGGTTTGCTCCCAGAAAGCAGAATGCCAGGGCTGAGTGAACTGAGCCAAACCCAGTTGCCCTGAGGCACTTCAGAATACAGGTTACTGGTGTCCTCACAGCTCTGGCTTCTTGGGGGAACCAGCCACCCAAGATCACACTCAGCATAGCAGGAACACCTCTCTGAGCAAAACTCCCATGGCTCTCCCCTCCATCCCTCCCTCCATCCCTCCCCTCCTCCACCACCCTGTCCAGCAGGAAAATGAGACCCTGCCCTCATTGCCATTCTGATGGGGATCTCCCTGCTTTCACCCCCTCCTACCCACCCAGCTTTTAGAGACAGGTTTGTGGCCATGGAATGATTCCTCCCCAATGCCCAGTGCTAAGAGCTGCCCAGCAGTGCTTCCCTACTGTCTCTCACCTGTTGCCACCCCATCAAACAACGAGAGCACTCGAATTGGTCTCCTCTTCGCTGGAGGAACTGTTGGGTAGATTTTGGGTGCAGCCTGAAATGGAAACAGACATGAAGCTCCAGTCCTGGCAGTGCTGCATTGCCCCATAAGGCTCTGAATGCAGCACCTCCACCTTCAGGAGAGCATCTGCGGGACCATGAGCCTGGCACCCTTGGAAAGGGTGGATGAACCAAGACCAAGGCAGAGGGAAGAGGAATTCCAGGTTGTTCACCCTGCCCTCGGTGACCCTCTCCCCCACATCCCAGCACACTGGGCTCCCTGCCCACAGCCCTTACATATTCCTGTCCCTTGTCACTGGTGAAGAAGTCCTGCAGGCGGGCGTTCCAGTCGTGCCGGCGCTGCAGCACGCCGTGGCTCTGCTGGGGCTGGCACATGTAGCAGTTCCAGGGCTCCTGCTCTTTGACTTTGGCCGATGTCCCTCGCCCCACCAGCACCTCCAGACACTCCACACAGAAGCACCTGCCCAAACCACAACAGCTCGTGCTTGTCACCCCAGCAACCCCTCTGGGTCACCCCAGCTTCTCCTGGAGTTTCTCCTGCCATGCACCAGAGCCCCCACCATTTAACAGGATATTTTTCCAGGCAGTACCCTGGTTTGTAGGGCTGCTAACACAAGCTGGTGACCAAAGCATGTGTAAATCCCCTGCCAACCTCTACAGGGCTTATTCAGGTGATACCTGGCTCAGTAAGGACAGGTAGGCTGTGTTGGGACATACTGCATGGCAGCCAGCTGGGGAGAAGCAGAGCCCCTGCCAAGGCTCATGGAGGATCCCTGCTCCCTGCAGCTCCCTGGGAGTGATGCCAGGCCCTCAGCCCCAGGAGCGGAGACATGGGGCTCACCTGCAGCAGCGGGCATTGCTGCAGAGCAGCAGCTCCTTGCCTGCGCAGCAGACAGTGCAGTAGGACTGGTACCCATCTTCATCATACATGTAGAAGTACTCCAAGAATCTATCCTAGCAGAAGGACATCCAGGAGGAAACAAGGACAGAGGATCAGGAGCCGTGCACAGAGGGTGAAGAGAGCACACAGCTTTGCTCCACTCCCAGTACACGCCAAGATCTTGGAGATGCACATCCTTAGTGTTTCAAGGTGGTGAGGACATGCCAAGGGACAGCCCCGTGGGGGGACACAGCACAGCCATGGTACAGCCAACCCCTGTCCCAGCAGCACTGGCTGGACCCCAGCCCCATCCTCTGGCCCCCGGCTCCTGCTCAGCCCCAGCAGGGCAGCACTTACCCTGCACGTCTGGCAGAGGCCCCCCTTGAACAGTGGGTGGAAGGTGGCTGGGTTCCTCCTCCCGCAGGACAAACAGCTGTCTGTGGGACAGAGAGAGCTGCGCTCACCCAGGGCAGGGACCCCTTACACCCCACCACAGGCTGCAGAGGCTGGAGCCTCCCCTTGGAGCCGTGTCAGAGCTGCATCCAAATGGTGCCTGCCCTTGGAACCGCATCTGGATGTGGCTATGGCTCCGGGAGGAGGATCTGGAGAGCACCCTGTCAGCACCCTGCACTCACAGCACTTCCCCTCCCACATGGTACAGTTGAAAAAGGAGCCACAACCCTTGCTGAGCACCCCCAGCACCTCACACCTCTTCCCAGGAAAGACAGGGCCAGTGATTACCTTCCAGCTTCCCGCTGTTGTTCGTAACTTCAGAAACCATTTGCTCTTTATAAAATTGAAAAGAAAAAAAAAAAAGAAAAATACTTATCATTCCTTATGTAACAAACTGCACTCTGCTCACAGCTGCCTTATTTCTTGCATTAGAACTGCTCCAGCTTTGCTGAGAGATTTTGGTGCAAAACCCACATCCTATCCCTGATGGAGATATTAGAGCTCAGCATAGCAGCACATGGTCATGCTCCAAACTGAGCCACTAGTGGGGCCCAGCCCATGTCTTGCAGTTGGGTTTGCTGGTGTCTTGTAAGGCACTAGACCACAAAAGCTTTTGCCTTCAGGTACCAGGCTCATGGTGGTCCCTGGGAAGAGCCAAACCTTTCCCAGAATGGTTTCCCAGTGCTCTCAGGGTGCACAGCCCAGGCCAAGCCACTCCCCAGCTCTCTCTGTTGGTTACCTCGGGTCTGGTCCTCTTCCACACGCTGCTCCTTGCTGTTGTTGCAGGGGTAGGTCTTCAGCCTCTTGGTGGGGGGGTACTGTTCAAGGGGCACCACCTCCTCTGTCCCATTCCTCAGCACCCTGTTCTCTGCAAGGAAAGGCAGCTTCCTAAGGACAAGCCTCCAGCCTCAGGACTACCCCAGGGCACCTCCTGCCAAGCCCTGCCAGGTCTCACCCCAGCCACAGCAGGACCCTTCCTGGCCACCTGTGTCCCCACACATGGCACAAGGCTCAGCCAGCTCTGATTTCCGTGGGGTAAGGGCTTGAAGGGTCTTCTGCTCCAGCTTTTTGCTGCCCATGCCAGCCCCCCGCCAACCCCCACCCAGCTGATGCCACCACCTCACCTGAGCCTTTGGGTGGCCGCAGTCCCTTGAGCCCCAGGGGTTTGAAGCCAGTGATTGCCCAGTCGATCATGGGCTTCAGCTGCTCCTCCAGCGACTCCCTGGGGCCAGTTGTAAAAGTCTTCCCCGACCGGCTCCGGGCAACCTGATGAGGATGGCCAGCAGGGGACAGGGTGACCGGGTGGTCTCTGTCAGGGGAGCAGCCACAGCCTGCCAGGGCCACAGGCCCAGGCCCCCTCCCCACCCAACACAGACACACACACAGGTGTGCAGGGCTTGGTGGCCCCGGGACAGCGGCAGCTGACAGATTCCCTCTCTGGGTGTGCCCTTGGCTGCACTCCAGTGCCTCCATCCCTGCAATGAGCCCATCTGTCCTCCAGCAGCCTGCCCTAATGGAGCCAGAAGCAGGGACAGCCCAGCCCCAGCTCTTGCCCAGATTCTGCTCCCTGGCAAGCAGCAGGCAGAAAAGGCAGCAGAGGTGCCTGTGGGTCTGCAGCCCCATATGCCAATATGCCTTTGGATGGGGATTGGATTCACAAGTGCTCAGCACCATCCCTGACTTCAAAGGGCACTCAGCACTGACCCAGGACACCTCTGGCCAGCCTGGCACTGCCCTTCTGCCATGATGCTGCAATGTCCAAGCCTTCGCAGGGCTTGGAGTTCTGGAGCAGTGAAATCCCGGAGCAGCAGCAGCTACTCCTAAACCCTCAGGATAAGCAGTTTGGCCCCACGGCTGCAGTTGGAAACAATCTCAGCAGAGAAAGGAGAGGTTTCCTGCATCCCATCCCACTGGCCCCTCCAGCCCATCTGGTTCAGCTGGCACCTCACCCACCCACCCACCCCTGGTGGTTACCTCCAGGGCGTGGTAAATGGCACGGCGGTAGGACACCAGCTTGTTGAACGTGGAGGAATTGAAATGCTGCCTAAAGGCCATCAGTCCCACCAGTTTGTCTGCAGAAACCTGGGAGAGAGCACCAAGATCTCACCAGTGAGATGGGAATGCCCTGCTCAGCCATATCCCCCCCGGTGCTGTGGTCCCCGGCTCCAGCACCGTGGCCACGCGAGGAGGCTGTGGCAGCTTTGCCAAGAGCAGCAGTGTGACAAGGATGGGTGGGTTGCACCCTCTGCCGGCACTGCTGGCGTGACACCAGCACAGCACTTCCTCCCTCCTGCCTGCAGCATGGGAGGGGTTGGGTATCCTCACTGGGTATGAGGAAAAGGTTCATGTTTGGGCACTAGAACAGGCTCCCAAGGGCAGTGGTCATAGCACCAGTCTGCCAGAGCTCAAGGAGTGTTTGAGTGACACTCCTGGGCATGTGGTGGGATTTTAGGGTTGTCCTGTGCAGGGAGGGAGCGTAACTCGATGATCCTTGTGGGTCTCTTCCAGCTCAGGATACTCTGATTCTGGGAGGGTGATGGGGCTCTGAGGGGACATCCCTCCCCAGGCAGGGGGTGACAGGGGAAGCCCTGGAGCGTGGACAAAACCCTGTGAAGTGGCCAGGCAGATGTCCCCATGTCTGGATGCTGTCACCAACCTACAGTGGCCAGTCAGTCATTAGTTACAGACACCAGAGCCATGAGGACCTGCAGGGCCTGGCTATGCTGAACACTGTGAGGGGAGGCCCGGGAGGCTGCAGGAGCACACACACCCCACAGCCAGCCTCAGGAGAGGGACAGGAACGTGCAGGGGAGGGTCTGTCGGGCTGGGCAGCACCCTTACCTCAGAGAACTTCCCGTCTCCAAACCACTGCACCCACCGCATGCCCGAGACCGCCTGGCGCTTGGCCGTGGCTCTGTGGGAGACAACGATCGCAGGCCACCAGGAAAAACCTTTGATCTTTCCCCAGACGAGCTCCCCAATTCCAAAGTCCTTCCCATCCTGAAAATCAAAGACAACAGATCAACCAAAAGTACAAACTACTCCCCATTTTTGTCGGGTCAGAGGCGCAGGAGAGCTCTGGAGCACAAGGGATGGGCCTGGTGTTGTCGCCATGTGTGTCACACGTGTGGGACCTCTGAGCAGGGATCTACAAAAGCTGCACGCCCTGCCTCAAGCACAGGGCCAACCCCGCTAAGGCAGCACTGGATCCCAGCCCCGATCCATGCTGCAGCTCGGTGGGGAGGCCTGTGTGTGCCAGCCCCGCGCTGAGCCCGTGCCTGGCACACGGTGAGGCGCATGCCGCGTCCTGCACAGGCCTCCTGGCACGGGGCCCGTGCGTGTCCACTCCTGCCTGCCCTCCCCGGGTCTCTGCAGACACCGGGAAGCCTCGCACCAAGGTTGTTCTCTGGGTGTCCCGAGCAGACAAGGTTCCTCCTTGGAACAGGGCAGGCCCTTCACAGGGCTCACAGCTCAGCCTGTGGGGCTGCACCCCAGGGAGAGGACACCCACCCACCACCCTCCTCCTGTTCCCGCTGGGGAGAGCAGGAAATGGGGCAGGGCTAAAACAGAAGAAAAGAGAAGAGCCGAGAATTTTGGTGTGACCCGTCACAGGCCATGCTGGGTGCTGTGCACAGCAAGGCACCTCACACAGAGCAAAGTCACCTCTCTGGCTGCAGAGCCCTACTTCCCCACTTTGCTCTACAATTAGGTACTTAATTATGCAGCAAGATGCAATTGCCCAATTCCTGCGAGTCTGGGGCCCTGCCCTGTGGCCCGCAGGCACCGAATCCCGCTCTGCAGCCCCAGCAGCTTCGGTTCTCTCCAGCATCCCCGACAGAAATGTTTTCTGCACATGCAACTGCCTGTTTCAGCAGGGCACGGCACACGCCACCCACACGCATGCGTGTCTCGGGGGCCCGTGTGTGGCACCAGTGGCAGCTTGGCAGGGCTCGCCCCGAAACATCAGAGCCTGATGGATGAAGACAGCCTGACACCATCCCACCCCAGGCATGCAGGGAAGGGTGGGCAGGAGAAACAGCACTGAGGTTTCCAGGTTGTTTTGAGACAAGCCACAGAGGAGGTTCACCCCGCCCTCCACACCACGCTGGGTGCAGGAGTTGAGCCCCTCCGTACCTGGTATTCCAGCGCCATGCCCATGTCCCTGCTCTCTGAGTCCTCGGCCCCCAGCTCAGCAGAGCCGTTCTGCCCCTCCTGGGAGCTGCTACCAGAGAGGGTGCTGCTGCTCCGGGATGAGTCCTGGGAGTCATCCTCGGTCAGGTCGATGGTCACCGGTGTGGACACGGCTGAGCGACGCCTGGAGCTCTGCATGGCGGAGGGAGAGGAGCGTGAGTGCAGCAGGGAGAGGGGCAGGGGGAGCAGAGACCTGCCCCACATCAACCCCCACCCCACCATCAGCCCCAGCCCTGTGCCATCCCCCAGCCCTGCAGTCGGGATCGGAGAGGGGGAGCCAGGGAGTGAGGGCACCACTGCAGCCATGAATAGAGAGGAGAGCCCTTAACAGGGGCATCTGCAGGAGAACTGCTCTGGCTTTTACTTTCCAGACCCAGAGCAAATGGTGCACCACTGTCCCATCCCATTTTCCTGTCCCAAATCCACCCCAGGGTGCTCAATGCACCCAGTTCATAGCAGGGGCAAGAAAGAGCACATAAACACATCCTCTTCACAGGAGAAACTGAGGCACGGGGAGGCTGCGCTGTCTCTGAAGGCACTTGACCAGGGCACAGCAGCAGTGCAAGTCTCTGCAGCCCCAGGGAAGGCCCAGGGAAGGCCCAGGGAAGCCCTGCCAGACCCTCACCCGCACGGGAGTTGGCAGGTCCCTGAGAGTCTCCACACTGCGTGGTGGTTCCTTGATCCTCATCTCATGCCGGGTCCGCCCTGCCTGGAACATGAGGCAGAGGGTGGGCTTCTGCCTGAGGCTGCTCTCCCACCCAGCACTGCCCCAGGGTTGCACCTGCTACCAGAACAGAGGGGTGCCATGGCATGGGTGCCCTCCTCACGTGGAGATATGGACAGTCTATGCCTCATGGGGCTGAGCACCACGGGCAGTGCCCTGGGGAAGCACCCCCTGTGCCCTGGGGAAAGTGAGAGGAGGCAGCTGGATGCTGGAGGCACCTTGTGCTGAGCCCCCTTTGGGCAACTTTCTGCTCCACAGCATCTCTGCAAGAGTCAGGAGCCCCATTGCTGCAGCCCACTGCACCCAGCATGACAGAGAGCAGGATCCATAGCTGGGAGGACTGGGATGCCAGGAGAACTACAGACCCTGGCAGAGCACATCCCAGGCACAGGCCCACTGACACACCCTGCATGCTCTCACACTCCCATGGGTGCTCTTTCCCACAGCTGGCCCTACAGCTGCACCCAGAGCAGCCTTTCCCTGGTGGTCACATTTACAGTCCAGCCTGGACTTGTTTCCTGCACCCAGCATAACAGAAGTTCAAAATTAAATGACATTTTGCAGTTAAGAGCCCCCAGACTAAACATAGTGGGAAAGATGAATTTTCACCCGCTGGATTTATGGCTCTTTCTTTTAGAAGCTGCCTCATCTCAGGCAGATCTCCAACCTTGGGTTTTATTTCTAACTCAAAACAATAAAGCCAGAAGGCAAAAATGCCTCCAAACCCTGGAGGTTTGTCAACCTAGTCAACAAAAGAGAGTGGGTGAAACTGGGGTCCAGCCCCAGAGCAGCTAAAAGAAGCCAACCCTGAGAGTGGGAGGCATGAGATGCTTCAGTCTATTAATACAGCCAAGACTTTTAAAGAAAATATCAGCATAATAATTATTAGGCTGCTGCAACATGTAATGGGCATTGCTGCATCCCACACCACCCTCTCCTGCTGCTGTGGTACCATGAGAAGCAGGAATTTAACATTAAAATATTACACTGGTGAGTGTTGCATCCATTGCTGGACTGTTCCTCTGACACTGAGCACAAGAGAAGCCCAGAGGGAAAGAGATGAGGATCCTGGCACCGGCTGCCCCCCACAGACAGCCCCCAGAAAGCACCCATGGTGTTCACTTACCTTCTGCGCCGGCGTCAGATTGAGTGGCCAGGCCAGGTCCTCCTTGGAGAGGTCTCCATTGCTGTCCTTCTTCAGGGGCAGCAGCTCCAAGCCCCTGGGATCTGTGCAGGGACAAGAAAGCAGCCTCAGACTCTGCAAGCCCTCCTGGCCATGCCCCTGCTTGCCCCAGCCTCCCACTACTCCCAGCAGCACAATTTGGAGACACCAAAACCTCATCTTGGAGAAACATAGCTGGGAGCAGAGACAAGTGGTGTCCCCAGGGCTCCCTATTGTGGCACCACTGGCACCAGAGCCCCAGATCACCCACCTGTCCTCAAAACTGGGAGGGATTATCAGCAAGTAGGGGGACATTCTTATCGACTCCTTTGTTCCTGAAAGCTCAGAGGCACAATGAGGCCACCTGCCAGCTATTCAGGACTTGTCACCAGGTCATTTAAAGCTGGACCTCGTGAACCCAAGAGGTAGGACTTGGGAACCTTGAGTGGAGAACCTCAGGAGCAGTGATGCAGCCCCTCAGGCTGGTGGGGCTCCCCTGGCTTTCCTCACTCCATGGGGGTTAAACTATTAAGGGGCAAAGCCAGTGCCAGCATCTCAGTGTGGCACCCATTTCCACAACCATACCCTGGCCTGGATGTGCTACTGGATCACAGAAATCCAGTGGGGTCATGGAAGGACTCTGGCCACAGCCACTGGACTTCATCCCCCAGCAAGGCCCTGCGACAGAGGCTGTGAGATCCCCAACCCTGTGCATCCTTGCACATCCTGGGAGCACTCTGGGCACAGCATGGTGACCCTCACCTGGAGTGCTGGGCTTCCCATTCGCCTCCAGAACAACACCAGGTGCATTGTCCCCGTTGACGAGGATCAGCTTTGCCCTACAGTCCGCCTCATCCTGCCCGTGGCTCTTGTCCTTTTTCATGGTCGCCTGTAGAAGCCAGAATGGAAATTCAGCTGTGCAAAGAAGCCCCAGCTCCTCGAGCCAGCCTCAAGTTTATGCCCTTAAGCAGAGGGGTCTGACTAGAGACACATCCAAAGGTCCCAGGAGATAAAGGGTACTTGCACATAACCTCCACACAAATGTAGTGGCCCTAAAGATCTACCAGCTCCTTTTAACAGAGGTCCCAGATGCAACCCACTTATCCTTAGGGACCACCAGGCTTTTCCCCAACATCTGTATGCTGTGGAGAGCTCCTGGCTCGGAGCTGCCGAACCCCAGCTCACTCTGACAGACCCTGTCTGGAGGGGAGTTGCACCTCCCGGCCACCCTGTAGAAACCGGGTGACAGCCCACCCCAGGGGACAGCCCACCCCTGGGGCACCGGCCTCCCTGTGTTCCAGCTGCCCAGCACGCCCAGAGGTGGGTGGGCTGTTCCTGCAGCAGTAGGACAGGCAGGCAGCCCGCCATGGGGGGCAAAGTCCTGGAGCCTGCATGAAACTCTCCCGGAGGGAGAAAACTCTTCCTGCCCCCTGCTCTTGGCCTCAGCTCCTCCGCCCCAGGATGAAGGGGCAGAGCAGGGTGCTGTGCTGCAGCACCTTGGCACCTCCTGCCCCCATATCTGTCTGCAGAGCTGAGGCTCGCTTTGCCTGCTGCCTTCCCCTGGGTGCCCTCCCTGGATCCTGTTTTCCGAAGTGGAAGCTCCGGTCTCTCCCAGAGGCACCCGGACGCCATGAACGACGCTGCCTCATTGCTGGGCTATGGGTCTGTGCTGCAACTTGCCCCTTCGGCAGCACAGTCATTTTGTCAGCACATAACTCAAGAGCTGAGGAGCTTGCAGGGCTTTGCCCACCTACAGCCCTGTTAGGAAGCCAAAGCAACACCCCCCTCAGCCCCAGAGACCCCAGCTGCAGCCCACCGCCCCTTCTGCGTCACTCTCGCTCTGCATCGCCTCCAACCACTGCCCTAACAATTGAGATTTCTGCTTTGAAATCATCTGTCAGCACCTCTGGCAAACAAAGACCAGTTGGAGTTTGATGTTTTGGATGCAGAGGGCAGAGTTAAAAACCTGGTAACACTCAAACACGAAGGAAAACAGGTGTCCAGCACCCACCTCCACAGGCAGAGACCCTGGTGCACATCCTGCCTCTCCCCTCGACAAAGGGAGGAAGAGAGGAACGGCACCAGACACTGCATAACCCCCCACAGCTGTGTGTGCAGAAATCCCACTGCTGCAGCACATCTGCTCCCAGACCCGGCAAACAATTCCTGGGAGCTGCCCAGACTCGCCGCCTGCCCCCGGCCCAGGCGGAGGGTCCCACACAGCCCCAGCTGCTCCAGGATGCAGCAATCCACCACGGCACAGCACAGCCAGGTCAGGGTCAGCTCCTCCTGGTCTGTTCCCCCTCCCCAGCCCGCAATGCTGCAGAGCAGAGCAGCAGCAGCCATGACTGCCAGTAATGCTGCCACCAAAACCAGCAAAACTCACCAAAAAAAGTGATTCTCCCTTGGGAATCCCTACAGGGAGGCATAAGACATGCTGCTCCCCCAGCACAAGGGTGATCTGGCCCAGAGGGCACAAGGGGATGGAGCAGCATGAAGCAGGTAAGATTCAGAGAGGACAGGAGCAGGCAAAGCTACTTCCCAGCCTTCCCAAACATCTGCACCCACAAAACTCCACTGGGACCCTCAGAGGACCTCTGCATTCAATCCTTTGTCAGGAACCTGAGTCCAGGAAATTCAAACTTGCACCTCAAAATGGCTCTTCCTTTCTCAGCCCCAGGACTGCCTCACACTCAGGCAAGGGTGTCCTGCCAGCCCAGCACTGGGGAGGTGCAGGGGGGGCAAGGTGACACAGTGGCCAGGTCTCCCCAGGGACACAGCCAGGACTGAGCACCTGATGCCCCCAAGCTCAGCTTTGCCACGTGCTTAGGGAGTTTGCACATCGCTTTTATTCCAGCTAAAAAGTGGGAAAAAAAGGGTTATCCCTTTGGAAGGAACTGCTCCCTGGCAGAGCAGGGACACACAGGTCACAGCTCTGTGGGTCTGAGGCATGGGCCACAGGCCATGCCGTGAGCACAGGCACGTCAGCTCCCTGCTTGGTCCGTGCCCTTCTCCAGCTGAACCGTCCAGGATCACTCGAGGACATCCCGTCACCATCCTCTGACAGGAAAGGGAACAGCACACCACGGCCCAAACTGCTCGTTAAAAATCTCTTCTTTCCCAAAATCCCACACCTATGCAGGACTGCAGTTCCCATCACTTCTCCTGCTATTTGCACCAAGTGCTGAAGCCACACGAGCCCATCCTGCTGCCCCACCGACCACCCAGGGTCCCCGCAGGAGCTGCGTCCTCGCGAGCTCACCCCCTCCTGCTCGGGAGGAAGGCTCGGTTCTTTGTCCTCGCCTCCCCTCACAGAAACACACCAACATGTGCACTCAGGGCATTAAGAAAATAATAAGAAACAGAGCACTGCCCTCACATGTGCTGGCTCACGGGAGACCAGCCCTGCAGTGTTTGCATTGCTCAGCGCCCTGCAAACAGACCGGGTGCTCCACAGTCATGCGCTCCAGACGAGAACCCATGAGGAGGAAAACATTGCAGAATTCCAGCTCCATTGCCGAAAGCTCCCCAACAGCCCAGCACCAGCATCAGCCCCGGCACTGCCTGGTGACCAGGACGTGCCCTGCAGCCAAATCCCACCGAGGAGACAATGAACCCGCTGACTCCACAGCCCGCCCTCATTTTGCAATACCAGTTTCTTTAAGATTTGCCAAACTGGTTAAAGACCATGCCACAGTATTAACTGCTTATAGAGAGTTCTGGTCCCTGCCTGGCCACGCTTGCCAGCCAACCTGGAGCAGGCAGAGCAGGCAGAGTGGGCAGGATGGCTGGGCTCACCTGGCAGAGAGGGCAGGGTGGGCAGGGCTCACCTGGCCGGGCCATGCTCTGGACTGGACCCCTGCCCCTGCTCCCGGGGCTGCTCCTCCAGCCTGGCCCAGGCTGGTTTCAGTTTTCCTTGCGGGGAAAACAGGCCGCCCTGTTATCAGGTGCATGTCCCCAGGAGGTGGGGAGGTTTCGGACTTTGCCTCCAGACAGGGGCATGCATATCAAAAGGCTGGAGAGAAGCTTTACCCACGGCTGGGATGGAGCCATCGCCCAAGCCCTGTTTGAATAACAAAAAGAAATAAAGGACCCTAATGGCCGGGCTGGCTCGGGGCTGTGGTGCACACTAATGGCCTTTAAGTCTCCCCAAACCGAACATTTCCCTCTAATCCTGGGAAGAAAGGAGTTGCTGGGTTGGCAGTTCCGTAAGAAAGGCGCCGATTTCGCAGATGTGCTCGTTGGGAAGGGCAGGGGGCGAAGGGCAGGCTCCCCCTGCCCGCTTCCTGTGCCTGGCCTCTCCGCTCTCCCGCTCCGGCACTTCCCTCCATTTCCCCCGGTTTCCTCCTGCCCCGCTCCGCTCCCCCCGCAGCCCTCGGCGCCCACCCCGGCTCTCCCCGCTGCCTCTCAAGCAAAGCTGGGTTAAAGAAAAGAAACAAAACACAAACCGGCCCCTCCTCTCCCAGTGCAGACCAGGCTGGAGACGTCTCCCGGACAGCCACCATCCCCGCCAACCGCTGCTCCAGCTGCTCCGGGCTCTTTACCATGTTCATCCCGATGGGATCCCGCCGGGCCGAGCCCCCCGGCGTGGGGCAGGGGCTGCCTGCGGGCAGGAGCTGGGGGGCTGTGAGCAGGGCTGGAGGCTTTGGGGGCTGTGAAGCACAGGTGAGTCCCGCTCAGCGTTGGCGGGTCTTCCGTCCGGAGTCGTCACCGTTTCATTTTGCCCCTGCACAAGAGGACGTAAAGATGATAATGACACCTCGCTGCCCCCATAGCCCCCTGCCCAGCCCCGTGCAGCCCCAGAGGCGGGACTGGGATAGCCGGGGCTCGCTTCTCCTCAGTTGATTAAAAATTAGGAAACTGAGGCAGGAAAGCAAAGTCCTGCTCAGGGTAGCACGCTCCAGCCACCCCCTCCTCGCCCTGTCCAGTTCCGAGGGAGATCGGTGCAGGACCACCGCTCGCCCCAGGACCACCACTCGCCCGGGGGTCCCCCCGCCGCTCCCCTTTCCCGGCTTCCCAGGACTTGTGCCCCACGCTGGGACCACTCCGAAGAGTTCATTCCTCCTTCTCCGATGATATCCCCTCCCCGGAGGCACCCCCCGGGCTCGGCAGGAGGCGGATGCCAGCAGAGCCCTCCAGTCGATACCTGCTCCGGCCACCGCGTCCCTCCGGCCCGGCCCCGGGGAGGCTTCGCACCCGAGGCAACGCCGGGAGCCTCTTTTCCTGCCAAGAGAGAGGGAAGATGCGCTGTCAGTTCCCCGACCGAGAACAGAAAACAAAGGTGTTCGGCTTGGGCAGCAGCGCCACCGTGTCCCCGTACCCCCGGCAGCTCCCCACGGTGCCCCCGGCCTGGAGGCGGCGCTGCCCGAGACGACTGAGCCGGACAGGGGGACCCCGGCCCCCCCCGAGCCACCCCCTGCCCCGCAGCCATCACTCGCCGTATCAGCGAGGGGACCCTCCCGCCGCCGTCGCTGGCTCAGCCCCGGCCCGG
>VXAC01008204.1:14368-24851 GCA_013399225.1 Rhipidura dahli | reverse complement strand
GCCCCCCGGGTGCCCTGAGCGCGATCCGGGGCCGCGGCGGTGCGGAAAGTGCGGCCGCCAATGCTCAGGCTGAGCGGGCGGCGGGGCCGGGCCGGGCCGGGCGGGCGGAGTCGCTGCCGCCGCCATGGGGCTGCTCAACTTCACCCGCGACCCGGTGCCGGAGGCGGTCAGCGGCGACATGCACAACCTCAACCAGCTCAGCGCCCAGGTGCGCCGGGACGGGGACGGGCGGGGTCGGCGGCGGGGACAGCCCCGGACACNTCAGATCGTGCCTCGTGGGCAATGGGGTCCCGTCAAGCACTGGGGTTTCTGGTGGGACAAAGCAGTGTTGGGGTTGTGATTCCCACTCCAGTTTCCAACCCTGCACTTCCTGCCTCAAGCTGAATGGTCCTGATCATTGGTACCATCTGCCTTCAGGTCACCAACACAACGGGTGTGCAGCTTGGACTGAAGCTGGTGGAAATGCTGAGACTTTTCCAGCCCAGCTTGCCAGGACTGAGGGTATCAGCCCGGTAACAGCCCGGTGCCATCTCTGTTACATGGCTGAGGACGAGGGCAGAGCAGCATCTGCAGCCACAAAGCAGCCAATACCACTTTGGGCCACACCCAGACGGTCACAGCCAGCGCTGGTGCTGGTGCCAGCAGAGGAGGGTGCTGGTAGCGCTCTGCCCCTCGGGCAACCTCTCCATCCCTGCCTGCCAGCTGCACACCCAGAACGCTGAAAGCAGCAACTAGACCCTTAACCAGTTCTCTTCCTTTCCTGAGTTAGTCTGGTTACCCCATGGGGTTTGTGAAACATGAGACTGGATGTTCACAGCTATTCCCACTCGCAGTATTTGGATTGCACAAGATAGAACAGCAGCTTCCGATTAGCCACAAGTCACAAAAGCCCTGTGCAGTGCCAGCTACCAGCTGTACAGACCCCTCGAGAGGCTCTGAAAAGCATCCTGAGTAAATCGCATCCACAAGCATCACATAGTGCCGAGGACAGGGCACCAGCACAGGTCCAGCTCTGGGACCAATGTGCTGGAGGCGTATGGAGCTTTGTCGGGGGGGTACATCACCGCCTAATCGTGGAGGTGGTGAGGTGCTGAGGTCCGAGTCTAACACTATCCTGTTTCTTCACAGCAATTCTCGGCGCTGACTGAAGTGCTTTTCCGCTTTCTGACAGAGCCCAAGGAGGTAAGGCACAACTGGAGAGATGTGTGAGTGCAGCTCTGGTGAGAAACGGGGAAAAGATTGTGTCACCGCTGTTTCTCTTGAGCAGGTAGAAAGGTTTCTGACTCAGCTCTCAGACTTTGCCACCATGAATAAAATCAGCTTGGGCCCCCTGAAAAACATTGTCAAAAGTATTCTTCTGGTACCCAACGGTAAGTGATGTATTTGCATATCCTGCCCTGAGGCCAAACTGTCCCAGCCATTCCTGCAGGGCTTGGTTTGCACAATAAGTGTTAATGGTAGCTAATACAGTGCTTAGCACTTAGGAATCAAAACTTCCCTTGTTTGGTGACTCTTTGTATTCTTTATACCCTGCCTGCATGCACATTTCACGGGCTTAAGTAAACTCCCTTAAAAATCTGTGCATTAAATGCAGCACAGCACTGTGACAGTGCTTGGTTTAAGCAGTGCCTGTAAATCCCTTTTGCCAGACCAGAGCAGCCTCCTGTTGGCACCGAGTCTCTGCAGGAACTTCCACCCCAGTGACCCAGCGCTGGAATTCCTCCAAGGACAGGCGCTGTTGGAGACAAATAAGACAGTGCACACCCGTGTGGGGTGGGCTTGGGACCGGTGCAGTTCTAGGCCATGTGAAGGAGACAGCTGACCTTGCAGTCCGGTTCTAGAGAAACACTTAAATGCTCTTTCTCATTCATAAACAGTGAGGAAGAGGTTTGGGGGGATTCCACTGGAATACCCCAGGCTCCAGCACTTTATAGGATTACTGTGATGTTGTGGCTGCCGTTTGACATGGTAATGCATCAACCACTCCACGGCACATTCATCCCATTGATCCTTCTTGTTATTAATAGTCCCTTGCTATTACCCTTCAGCCCTGGCTTCCCTGTAGCTTCCTTCACAGCCCTGATACTGAGAACAACTCTTTTCTGAATTTGTTTTAAACTTACTCTACTGCTTCAAGCCACTTTTCCTGTCCATGGGTAGCAATAATTTTCTTTCCTGCAACCGTCTTGTGGGGATTTAATGCGGAATTTGCATTTTTTCCCATCCCGATTCAGACCTTGGTGCCTTCATCTTGTCGTTGCTGTGTGTGTGCTCTGGCTTCAATCCCGTTGTAACTTTTCCTCAGCTCTGGGATGCCACTGACGATATCCGAACAGATCACAGCAGATAACTTTACCTCTGTGCTACACAGCCGGAAAGCCACGTGGAGCTGGCAGTCTCCTTGAATTTATGAGATGCCTGCTCTTGGCTTCAGAGAGCAGAATCCTTGTAAAGGTCCCTGTGCTGCCTGGGCCCCAGAACAAAGGGGGAAGGCGCAGCGGGGGAAAGTGTTATATGCACACGTTCACACCCATCATCCCAAACACAGCAGGTAGGTCAAATTAGCAGCCCGCCAGCCTTAACAGTTCTCCTTTAACAAGCAAAGCGGCTACAGGAGAGAAAGCAGCAGCTTCAAAACATAACCGCTGCCGCTGTTCCCATGGATACCTGCAATGGGATCTCGCCCTCTCCCAGGCACTCCCAGAGCCCGGCCTTTTAAAGCACCGGGCATCTGCAGAGATACCGGCAGGCACGACTGGGTTTCCGATCTCCGAGGAGCTGTGGTTTGCTTCAAAACACAGCTCAGAAACAGAAGCTTTCCATCGCCGGGTCCCGTCCCTGCCTCTTTGTGACTCAGTAAAGATTGGTTTGACTCAGTAAAAAGTGATTTTTTTTTTCTTCTTTGTGGTGTTTGTTCAGGTGCCCTGAAGAGGAATTTGTCTTCTGAACAAGTCAGAGCAGATTTTATTGCTCTAGGTAGGTCATGTGATTTCCACTAAATAAAAGATAATTAATATTTATCACATATAGTAATCTCATATGGTTCCCCCAACAGGCCTCAGTGAAGAGAAAGCCAGTTATTTCGCAGAACAGGTATTTATATATTTTTGCTTGTTTCTAAGCTAACAAAATGTCAGTTCTGTGAGTGGGAACTCATAAAACCCCACTGTGCTCCTGAGACGTGTCGGCACTTTGGGTATTTTCTTCAAAACCAGCTTGGGATTTTGAACTGAAGATCCTCAGAGAACTAATAAGGAGCAGTTTGTCTGATGATACCTCTGGTTTGCCAGGGCCTCTCCCCCATCAGTGTCACGGTTCCTGCACTGCTGTGTGGCTTTCATGTGATGTTTTTGTGCTTGCCATGCTTTGAGCCCCGAGGTCATGCAGTTACACGAACACATGGCTTTTTGCACAGATATTGTTACACTGAACCAGTGCTAAAACAAAACCAGTGAGTTTCATTTACAGAAGTGACAGGGCAGATGGAAATCCTAGCAGGACTCAAATACCTCTGAAAGCCCTCCTGACCACATTAGTTCTGTCTTTACTCTGGGCTTCTGCCATCCTCTGCCTTTGTTCCGATTCTTTTGGAGTTTCAGGTACAAACAGAGGCCTCTCTGAATTAATTGCTGGTGTGTCTTTTGCTCTTGTAGTGGAAGATGCATTCCCCCACCCTAACACGCCTGGCTGTGGGTCAGACACTGATGATTAACCAGCTGATGGATATGGAGTGGAAGTTTGGAGGTAATAGAGCTACAGCATAAACTGGAGGGGTTGGGAAACCCAGCAGCAGCTCTTGGCTAAATAACATTTTATTTTACCGCTTAACTAACAGATTATCTGCCTTCTCTTCTTTCTGACTCACAGTGACTGCTGGGAGCAGTGAGCTGGAAAAAGTGGGAAGTATCTTCTTACAGGTAAATCTCCCACATCACAGAGTTCAGCTTGTAGTGCAGTTGAGGAACAAGCTCCAGCCAGGCATGTGGGAAGCACTGGCTGTGAGGGGAAGGAGAGGGAAGCTGGGACTCATAGGAATGGGCTCTGTGACTGCATCTTCAGTCTCCAAGTGCTGCTACCAGCAGAGAGCAGACACACTGCTGTTTGTTTCTCCTCTGAAGACGTTAGGTGTCACAGAAACGTGGCCCATTCTGAAAAGCCGTTCAGAAAGCTCAGGTTAGCAAAGGTCAGGCATCTTGGGGAGGGAGGGAAAGTGGCATCAAGGACTTCCAGAGATCCCCCCAATGCCCAGGGAATCTGTTCCTATAGTGACACTTCTTAAAAAGCCTGTCAGAGATGTGTGTGCTGTGCAGCAGTCAAACTCACAGCAGACTCCCGCTCTGCTGTCCTCTCCTGGTGCTCAGATACAGGTCTCTGAACTAAAATACCTCTGCTTTTCCTTTCCCCAAGCTGAAGCTGGTGATTAAAAAAGGGAGCCAATTGGAAAACGTGTATGTTGGTGAGTTAACAGCTCTGGACAGGAGGGAAGCATGGGAAAGCTGCAGTTTGGGGCTCCAGGTGTTGCTGGGCGTGGGGGAATCTGGAGGCAGAACCAGGGTGGGGTCACTGCAAAAGCATCACTGTGGCTACTTCTGCCCTGGCCTCTCCATGGCTGTGGCTGCTCCTGCCACAGGCACTCTGGAAGTGTTTAGGAACATTGACTTCTGGGCATCTATCTGCACATCTGTGCCTCAGTAAGCACAGATCTGCCACGGAGCATTGCAGAGCAGCAAGGCAGAGGAGGAAAGTAAGTGATTGCCAAGCATGGAGTGATATTGGGAGATCCCATCCCCGGCAGCCTGGCTGTAAGGAACCAGCTGGTGGGAATCACAGTGGCCAGTCCTTCCCAGCTTAGGTGGACATGAGTTGCTCCATGGTAGCACCAGAACAGCTTTGCCAATTTTGGAAGTGTAACCTGAAATCTGACTTGATGCCTCTTTTTTTTTTTTTCTGCAGAGTTAACTTTGCCCCAGTTCTACAGTTTTCTGCATGAAATGGAACGGGTCAAAACCATCCTGGAAAGCTTCAGCTAAAACTGCACAGACCTGAGCCGACATCTGTCTGGGATGTTTAATTCCTTCTCGTGGGCCTGCAGATCTGCTCTTTCCCAGCTGACTCTTCACACCCTGATAAGAGGAGACAAGCTGTGCAACGAGCAGTGGTGTCATGGCCCAGCAGGACCCATCAAGCCTTTAGAACCTAAAACTTGGGCTAAGTTTCAGCTTTTTCAAAGCACCTACAAGTCCATTCATCTCTTTTTTTTTTTTTTACTATAATATTATGAGAACTGTGGTCAGAAGTAATGTGGATACCCTTACTAAAACAGCAAAGAAATAAACCCATTCCCATCCTGCTCCATTTGTATCAGTATTTGATTTTGTGAGAAAAAGAGAAACAGGAGCAAAGAATTATTTTGAAACTTGGAAGAAGTAAGCAGAGAGGACGAGGAAAGCAAGGAGAGCATCTAACGTGGGGAATCACTTAGTGCTCCCTTCAAGCCTCTCTCTTCTCTTGTATTAAGAAACATGTTGATTAACTTCTTCCCAATTGTGCCTCATTATGGAAAAGTATCTCAGTGGTAGGTGATTTTAAATCTTAAACAACCAAACAGCTGCCTCTGTGCACAGGGGGAGGACATCTCGGGGGGTGACAAGATAAATCTCATTTGGATGTGCTGCTCTTTAATCTGCAGCCTGTGTGACATGGCACAGTCAGACTCAGCCCATTTCCCTGTGGACATATGTCCAAACCCCATGAAGTGCCATTAGCTCGACTCTTCAGTTGTCTGAGGGCGAGGATGAGCTCTTCATCAGGAAGCAGAGGGGTGCTCCGACCCACCTGGGGCAGTGGGTGATGTTACAGTCACTGAGGTTCCTCTCGTGTCCAGACTGTTGAGTTGTCCAGCAGCCTGAGCTGGCTGAAGCCTCTCCCACAGCACAGGGATGAAGGAAGCTCCTCTTGCAGGGTATGTCCCAAGGCACCTCTGTGTCCCTAGCATGCTCAGCAGTTCCAGTGAAGGGAATAAACCACGTTAACAGGGAATATCTGAGTCAGATATTCTCTTTCCAACCTCCACCTGAAGGGGTTCACTGTCCCAGGGCATCCTGCCAGTCTGCTGTGGGGCTCCGTGTGCCAGCAGCTGCTTCCAGTTAAACCAATCCCAATCATACCATTTCTGTGAGAAAAGCAACGCAAAACTCCCTGCAACTCACAGCTTCCCCCGCGGGTTTCCAGCTGTAGCAAACCTAGCACTGAATGTCCCTGCATTGCATTTCCTGTGGTGCTGCAGGAGTGACTGGGAACGGCAGCGGGCACAGGCTGAGCCATATATTTGGGAAAAGGGGAATCCTGCTGGCAAACCCGGGAACGGATTTATTTAATTTCCCACATATCAGATCAGTCACAAGCATTTCAAGGTTTGTCACATAATTAGTGTTAAAATGAAAAAAAAAAAAAAAAACCAAACCCCAAAGCCTCTGAAATAATGTTCTACAGAATGTTCTGCCTCCTTTTGGGTGGCAGAAAAAGCTATTTCAGGGAGGAAGAAGCAGTCCAAAAGGCTGCTGCTTTCTCAAGACAAAAGCAATTTTTTTGCTTTACGTTTTCTGCTGCCTGTTCCCATTATTTCTCCTCGCCCTCCCAGTACCAGAGCGACACCACTCAGCCCTATCCGGTTACGTCGGGAGGTGGCCACGGCGCTGCGGAGAAGATGCCAAGGCTCGGTTGTGGGTCAGGAATCCGCCGTCCCCCCGCGCTCCTCCCCCTGCCCGGTTGGGATTAAGCCGCTCGGGGCTGACGCACGCCGAGCCCGCTGACCCCGAGTGCAGGGGTCACCTCCATGCTGCTCCGCGGTCCCCACGGGCAGCTCTGATGGGCGGCATTTGCGCCGCGCCGTGACCTCGCTGCTGCCACCGGCGCTCCCGGGGACCGCCAGCGCCCTTTCATCCCCCGCGCTTGGCTGTGCTTGAGCCGAGCCGGCAGCGCCGTGGGGAAGGGCTGCCGGGGGAGAGCTGGCTCCGGCGGCACCGGCACGGGGTGACGCCAACCGTGAGGGAATCGGGTCACCCTCCCAGTGGGGCTGGCCAGGAGCGGGGACGGCTCGGGGACGCTGCAGCGTGGCAGCCGCGCCTCTCCCGCACGGGGGGTGATGGCCGATGTCCGGAGCCCTGCGCCAGGGCCTGGCAGGCAGCGGGCACAGCTGGCACAGCCGCAGGGAGGGCTGGGCCGGCACCGAGCCGCAGCGGGAGCGAAGGGGCGGCCGCGGTGCCCGTTTTGCCCGGGTTTCCGGGCGGCCCCGCGGTGCTCGTGTGCGCGGCCCCTTCCGCCTGCCCGTCAAGCCCAGCCAGCCGAGAGCTAATCTCGGCGGGACAGCGGGCGCGGGGGAAGCAGGGGCCTCTCACCAGCCTGGGGTGCAGCTAACCGTACTTCTGCAGCCGTTTGCCTCCCCAAGGTCTTTCCCGGCACATTTCCTCTGGGGCGGCTGTGCCGCGGCCCCCCCATCCCTGTCCCTGCTGCGTGGGGACACGTGGGCCCTGCCGGCTGCAGCGGGGCGGGGGCAGCTCGGCCATGCCGAAGCCACACAAAGTCACCCCCCTGCACGCTCAGATGCTCGTGCAGCCCCTCTCGCAGCACTGCGGACTCTCTGCTGCCTCAGGGGCCGACTTAGCACACCCCAGGCTGGCAGGCAGTGTCTCCTGGGTGCAGGGGAGATGGCAGAGTGGCCGCAGCAGCCAGGCTGCCGTGGGGATCCTGTGCTCTCAGTCATCCCCCTGCTCATCCCCGCAGCACAGCAGAGAACAGCGGCTGAACTCTGGGGTCTGTCAGTTCCCAGCATGGATTCAATGCTGTTGTGATTCTCAGCCGTGTCAGATGCTAATGACCAAGGGAACTGGGATGTTTTTAGATGAAGCATCATCTCTGCACTGGAAATGCCAATGCTGCTCCCTTCACGTGTGAAGGAACCCTCCGAACACTGAGAACAAAAGCCTCTGCTCAGAGGGAACAAAGCAGATGTGGGTTCCACTCGTGCCTGCGAGCCCATGAGCAGGCGGGGAAGGAAGGAACTGGGGATCCTCACTGCTGGCTCTGACCTTGAGCAGGTCGTGTGGGAACTGACAGAGGTCCTCTGGGACATCCTGGTTTCCACAGACCTTGCCAGGAGCCACTCCACGCTGAGGGCTTTCAGCTTGGTCTGTATCCCTGTCCCAGCTTTCCCATTAGTAAAATAGGGTGACAAATCTCAGGGCTAGCCAACAGCTTGGAGGGAGCCATGGCAGGTGAGACAAGCCAGGGAGCAGAAATGGCAGGTAAGGGCCCCAAGGCAGCTGGAGATCAGCCCAGTGCTGAAGACAGTCCTTGACCTTCGTCACCCCATGCCATCCTCTTCCCCAGTTCCTCCAGGTTTTGGGGTGATGCAGCACCCAGCAAAAACAGCAGCTGTGAACTGCAGCTCCACAGTCTGCCTGGGACAGCAGCCCTGAGCATGCTGGAGGGCCCCAGGGCAGCAGCACCACCCTGCTGTGCCACGTGAATCCTTGGGGACAGGGACACACAGGGGCTGCGTGGGGCTCCCTCGGGCTCCCATGGTGCTTGCTGTCTCCTCACCGAAGCAGACAGGTGAGGGTGGCACCGTGCTGGAGCTGAGGACACATTCCCAGGGATGAGCCCTCAGCCTGCCCTGGGACAGGATTCTGCCCCCACTCTGCTTGGAACAGGGGAAGGGCATCCCACCCCGCCTGCAAAACAGAGCTGCTGCCTCCTATTCTTGCAGGAGGTGGGGAAAAAGACCGGTGGTGTCCAAGGCAGTGGAAATATTCCTAGCATGTCGTCTGCTCCTAAGCCTTGCCATCTCTCTAGGCAGTTCTTTGTCCGAGCACACTGGGAACAATTGGGGTTGCTCAGCCAGACCGCAGGCTGTCGATCAGCAGAGCGAATGAATGCTCCGGCATACGGAACCCATCTTCTCCCACAGCAAGGGGAGGTGCCCACCAGAAACCAGCCTGTGGCACAACAGCACAGGCAGAAACAATGCCCGGGCACTGCCAGCCCCGGGAAGGGGGGTGGGTGCTCCCCAGCCCATCCAAGGAACAACCAAGTGGGAGGGGGTGGCTGGGCATCCCCAGGCCCCACGTGGCAAGGTTGGCACAGCCATAGTGACAAGGTCCCTGTGTGATCCCACACTGCAGGTGGCTGAGGAGGAAGAGCTGAGCCTTGGGGGTCAGAGAGGAGCCCCCAGGCTGTGGGATCGGGGCTTGGCCAGCCCCTCTCAGCGCCCAGTGCCTTCGGGGACTCCTATCAAGGGCTGATGGCATTTACTCCCTCGAGGGCACAGCTTCACAAAGGATGCCAGGCCCTGCGGTGACAAACCCATCCTGTCCCCAAGAGCCTGATCCAGCTTCTCCTCTCCATGACACCCTGAGCAGCCAGGGGCTGGTGCTTGGTGGGGGGAGCACCCACCAGTCCCCCGCTGAGGCAGCTCAGCCCATTTCCCAGCACTCGGCTCCAGTTTATAGGGCTGTTCTGTCCCAGGGGCATCGCTGCCACCGCTAACGAGGTTATCCCAGACCAGACACCGACAGAGAGGGAAAGCAGGGTTAACCCTTGTGCCACTGACACATCCCACAGCACTGGGCAACAGCTTTGCTTGGAAACGAGCTCTTAACAAGCCGCAGTGGTGATGGGCAGCTGTGAAACATCAGGTGAGGATCCCCTGCCAGCAGGGGATTCTGCCATTCCCATGCCAGCACTTGCACCACAGCATCCTTCCTCTTGGAGCAGCCCCATATCCATGGGAGCAGCACCAAGCCCTGAGGCCACACCTTGCACTCGGTGCCCACGGCAGCAGCACAGAAAGGACGGTGCATGTCCCCATCGAGACCCCATGCCTCAGCTCTGTTTCACATCGACAGCTGGGATGTGGATAAGGAGCAGGATGCAGCCAGGGTGCAGGCAGGAGATCCTGGGTGGTCGAGGCCGTTGCTGCCCACAGGGACACAGCACCGCTCACATTCCTGCGGGGAAATGTGAAGGCTGCAAGCAAGGTCAAGAGCCCTTCCCTTGCTGGGATTCGGCGTCACGCCAGCACAGGGGTGGCCCGACCCGCCGTCCCGCGGGGCTGGGGACTATCCCTGCACCCTCACCCCACAGCCCCACATCTGCAGGGCTGGCTGGGACACGGGTGGGTGCGGGCAGCGCTCCCCAGGGACCACCAACGCGGGCATCCCTGTTCGCCCGTCTCAGCAGCCCCGCGGGGCGGGGATTAGGGTGGGGTCCCCAGGCAGGGCCCCTCTGTTCCCACCCCCGCTGCTGAGACCCGACGAACTCACGACAGTGCCGGGCGGTGCCCCCCCCGCCCCGCCCCCGCTGCGGTGCGCGGCCTGGGGCAGCAGAGGGCGCCAGAGCACCGCGCAGGGCCCCGCGCCCCCCGCACCCACCCAGCTCCCACCCCCATCCCTCCCCGCACTCGTCCCTTTCCACCCTCCGGACA
>VXAC01008204.1:0-14152 GCA_013399225.1 Rhipidura dahli | reverse complement strand
CCACCCCAGCCCCCCCCGGACGGTTCCTGCAGCAGCCCCAGCCCCCGAGCACCGGTTCCCACCGCCTTCGGCAAAGCCCCCCAAGCTGGCTCAGCTCCGGGCTGGGGGCAGGAGCCCCTGGATTTATTCAAAAGCAATAAAACTGAACCCGAGTGCCCCCGTTCCGTTCTATCACCCGCGGCTGGTACTGGAGTGCGCCCCTGTCCCACCCCACACGCCCTGTGCTGTGCTGGGTCAGGCAGTTCTTCAGTCGGGCTGGCTTTGATAAGAGCAGATTAAAAATAATCATAACAATAACGAGGAGATCCGTCACCTCTCTGGGGGCCACCTCACGGCGCCGGCTCCCAGCTAGGCAGGCTGGGGCTTTCAGCTTCCACTACTGAGGAATTAGCTGTATTTATGCATTTATCGATGTTAGCCCACCCCTTCCCCCACGCACACCCCCCGGGAGATGCCGGAGGGTGCCTGTCCCACTGCAGGCGGCCTCAGCAGGGCTGGGTTCCAGGGAGGCAGCAGAAGCACAGGATGCTGGACCCTCTGGAGCTCCCCGGGGTGCAGAGCCCCACGTGCTGGCACGGCTGCGTGGGGTGGGACTTGGGGGGAGCCGGAGCCCCCCGCCCCGGGCTGTGGGCGCGGAGCAGTTTGACAGAGCCCCGTCAGAGCAGGTGAAGAAGAGGGGGAGCACCCACCTTTCCACCAGTTTTTCTACTTGCTCCATCTCACATATAGCGAATTCTGAGCACACAATGCAGTTATTGAATAAAATTATGCTTTTTTTAGTACTTGTATGCATGTGGTTTTTAAGGCTTTGCCTAGAAACCAACCTCTGAGCCAGGAGCAGAGAGACCGGAGGGGAAAGCCAGGCCAGCCCTGAACAGTTGTGGGACACAGAGATGCTGCTGCCGACCGCAGCAGCTGGCAGGTGACACATCCAGCCCATGCAGGTGACGCGCCCATCACTCCTTCCACTCCAGGAAGAAAGAGAAAGCACTCCTGGCTGAGGCAGGGTTCATTAGGGAGAGTGGCCACCGCAGCCAGCCCGGAGCTGCCTCGCCTCTCCTCTCCCTGTCACTATCTCTGTCCCCCGTGGCGCCAGCTCTGTCCCCCTCCTGCAGAGCTCTGCCTGTGCCCGCCAGGACGAGTCCTGCCTCCCCTCCGCCATCTCGCTCTCCCTCCAGGCAGCGGAGCCGAGGCGCTGCCAGCTCCATCTGCACAGTGCAGCGAGCACCGGGCCAAGGGGCAGGACCCACAATCACATTTCCTTGGAGCACATTGTGCTCCCGCCTTGCCGAGGGTGTTGGAAATGGGTGGCTGTAATAACGGCACCGTGAATAACCGCAGCTCACTCACTGTGGCCTCCAAGCTCAGTGTGCTCCAGCTCCAGCCTCATCCCCTCCCAAGGCTGTTCCCTGCCATGACGTGCCCTGGTTTCCAACCTGCCTTATAAACTCCTGCCTTGGCCCAGGTATCCGCAGTCCCCACACCCACCCACGAGCTCCCATCAGCGCTTCCCCCATGGCAGCTGGTTTGGCTTTGACCTGTGTTCTTCTCCCAGCAGGACCCCCAAGGACTGGGGGCACAAAATCCCCAAACAGGGGCTCTGCTGCCCTGTGACAGGCAGTGCTGCCCAGACATTGTTCAGCACAAAGGGCTCATGGAGCTTTTATTGCTGCTGATCCTGCGTGGCTCCCCCAGACCTGCCTGGAGCAGAGCCTGCCCTTGGAGCCAGCGTTCTGCAAACAGCATCCTCAGGGCCCTCCCCAGAGCCGGGGCACAGCTCCTCACTCCCGCGGCAGCCCGGCCACAGGGCAGCAGGTTCTCCTCTGCCACCAAACCTGGCTGTGGCTGCGCTGGTGCCATCTGTTCGTCAGGCACAGTCCCGTGTCACGCTGTGCTGTGGGAGCCATGCCAAAGCTCCCGGACCCTGCTGGAGCACCCGCACTCTGCTGGAGCACCCGCACTGGAACCGGGCTCTGAGTGCCGCGACCGATGCGATTTGCAGCCCCGGTGAAAAGATGAGGGCACAGATGCCAGCGGCGTTTCCTGGCTCTGGAGATGAGCCGTCGGGTGGGGCTGCGGGTGCTGGGGTTGTGAGAGCAGCTTGGGGGGTGCCAGGGCTCAGGTCGGGGGGCGCATCTCGCCAGCCTACCCACCCAGCTGGGGAGATGGGTGCTCTGTGGGCTCCCAGCAAGGACACAGTAGTTGCAGGGCTGGACTGGCATTGGGAAGCCTCGGGCTGGGCTCTGTCCCGTTCTGCTTGCTCGGGAGTGAAAGGATTTGTCAACGGGGAGCTGATGAGTCCCGCGGGCAGCCAGCTCGCCCTCCTCCCAGCACCCCCTGTCCAGCAGGTGGGCTCCTGACGGCACACGGCCATTGCAGGCACCCCGAGCAGGCTGGCCCCGAGTGCCGACTGCACCACAGGGTCTGAACCCACTGTCCCACCAAAGCCCCCAGCGTGGCAGCCCTGACCCCACCGGCCGGATAACACAGCAGCTCTGGAGGATCTGACCCTCTAAGGTGTTTCTGCAGGATGCTCAGTGTGACCCGGGCAGTGCTTGGCACACGGAGCAGCCACACGCGGCGGAGACAGGAATATGCTTTCACCGGGAGAACAAGAAGAGCCTCTGATGGCTGCCATGTCCCTTGTAAACACCAACTTTGAAAGCATCAAATTACAGCCGCTGCCTCGGCTCCAAACAAGATGGTAATCGGGAGCACGGAGGCACCCTGCCTGCATCCTGCCTGCACAGCGGGGAGCACCGGGAGCCTGGTGGCACCGCAGAGGCCATGACACCCTTTCCTGCACTGCAGGACTGCCGGGGCTCGCTGCGCCCCGACCCCACACAGCACAGCGACCCAGCGCGCCCCGGGCGAACGGGAGCTCCCCGCCCCCGGCCCTGGCGGAACCGCTGCTCGCTTATCCCCGAGTGCGTGCGCAGGGTCCCCGTGGCAGGGAGCACAGCGCGGTTCGGTGCAGCCCCGTTGGGGCACACCGCTGCCCGTCCCCGCAGCCGTGGGCGTGCGGGGGTGATGGCTCCCACCGAGGGCTGGGTGAACCGACCCCCGTGGTCCCGGGCCCGCTGTTATACTGTCCTCCTTGGCGTCCCGGCTCGGGGGATGCTGGGTCCCACGGCCGCTCCCCGAGCCTCCCCGCAGCAAGGCCGGTATCCGAGCTGCAGCCGCCGCCCCAAAGAGAGCTCTGGAAGGGCACAGCCGGGCAGGGCCAGTCCCGGGGCCGCAGCTGGCGGGATTGGAGGCAGCTGCCCGCAGCGCGGGCCCCCCCTCCCCTCTGCCCGCGGCCCCCCTTCCTCGGGCAGGAGCCGCTCCGGCCGCTCCCCGCTGAGAGGTCCGGGCTGCGGGGAGGGAGCAGCCCCCGCTCCCTCCTCCTCGGTCCCGGCCGCGGGCAGGACCGAGCGGTTCCTCCCTCCGCCGCGCCGCCGGTCCCGCANCCCGCCGCCCTCCCGGCCCTCCCCGGGGCGGCTGGCGGCCGCCCAGCCCGGAGCTGCCCTGCTCCCTCCTCCTCTCCTACTTCTCCTCCTCCCGCGGGCACAGCCCTGTCTAATCCCCACGGGTGTCGAATCCACGCTGCGGCTTTGGCCGTGGCGGGGCCGGAGCGGATCCGATGGAGCCGGCGGGGAGTACGAGGGAGGAAGGCGCGGGATGCTCCGGCAGGGGCACCCGGCCGAGCCCCCCCTCCCGCACACCGCAGCCATGGCAACGGCGATGGGCTGTCCCAGCCCGGCCGCAGCGCAGTGAAGGCGAGAGGGACGCAGGGAGGGAAGGAGCCGCCGGGCGATTCCTGAGGGGCTGGCACACACACAGCCGCTGGAAGCGACCGGAGCCAATCCCCCGGCTCCCTTTGTGATGCTTCCTGACACAGATTCCCTCTCCATGGCTGACTTTGCAAGTTTCCCCATCCTCTTCCCCTCCTCGCGCGGTTCCTTTTCATGCGACTAAATTATACACGAGAGGAGGGACATGCTGGAAATTCTAGTGACAAAATAGAAATGAGCAGATTTGCGCAGGCGGCTGCAGCCCGGCCGCCTCCGGGACTCCTGCGAGCCAAGAGGGACCGGACCAAGTCCCAGGGCAGCAGCATTAAAGCCCATGAATTTTGAAACCACCAAGGAAAAGGCTTTTCCTGCGGCAGCAGAGAAGTGCGGGCGTGTGGAGCAGGACTGCGGTGGGTGCCGGGACCGCGGCTCCTCCACGCACAGCGGCTGCTGTCCCAGCACACAGCACCCTCGGGGACGGCAGGCGACGCATTCACTTCCCCGGAGAAACGTCTTGTTTGGGAGCCAGTAAAAAATATGCAAATCTGGGAGGGCTGGGCCTCAGCCTCTGAGCAGCCTTTCTCCCCTGCCTCCCCTTCCTCCCCATCCCAGAGCTCTGTGGGGCGAGCTGAGCCCTGGGCAACCAAGGGAAGGGAAAGGCAGAGCCGGGGGAGCGCGGGGGCGACAGGCGGCAGAGGGATTGAGATTTGGTGTGTCACGGAGCAGGACGGGGAGGTGTGCGCGGGATAGCGGCTCCTCCAGACCGCGGGCATGCGGAGAAGGCTCCTGCTCCCGCAAGCCGGGGTGGGTGGAGCATGCTGTCACTTTTTGGTGCTGGGCAAGCCCGGCATCGCTGTCGCAGGATTGCTGCCTGTGCAATGAGTCAGGAGCAGCGCTGCCACGTTTTCCTCCTACAGGCAGCGTCCCGTGGCGGGTCGGTCGTGCTCCGCACCGGGACGCGCCCGCACACGCGGTGCTGCTTTCAGCTCCGACGCCACGTGGGTGGGTGAATCTCCGGCAGCGACTCTCCGGGGAAACCCCTCTGTTGGGAAGGATGAGGACACCGACCTGCAGCTCGGACGAGATGTGGAGCGCCTGGCTCAGGCAGTGATCCCACGGGACACGGGCATATTCCTGTGCCTGCGTCCCACCTCCTCTGCCAGACAATGAAACACTGCCCTCCTTCCCAAGTCGCAGCAGAACAAATAAAGCAAGCGCCATATGGTGCCAAGACACGTTGGAAATGGGGCCAAGCCCAGAAGGTAGGGGAGGTGGCAAGCCTCCATCCCCACACCAGTCCCCATCGCCAGCTCCAAGCCAGGGCTGTTCTTGGGGGAGCCCTGTGCCCGCTCCTCCTCCTTCCCCCCGCAGCCATTGCCCCGCTGCCAGGCACAGCCCTGCATTTCAGCCGTGGCTTTGCCTGCAGTCCTGGGGGAGGCAAAAAAGAAACCAAAGCTGTCCCCGAGAGCATTCTTTCCTCTAAGGGCTGGACCACGGACACAGGTGTCACTGCTGGACTGACACTGGGGCATTGTCAGGAGATAAAGCCCTGCACCCTGTCACGGGACAGGGCACCCTGCTACCTCTCCCCCAGAATTACAAACAGGAGTGGGCACCACAGACAGCTTGTCCCCTAAAGCCCCTGCAGCTCAGGGGCTGGAGGAGAAGCCTTGCAGCCACTCCAGGCCACCACAAAATACAGGACCACACTGCAAGAAGAAAGTGGCACCATGTTTCTGCCTGTCACAGCAATCCTCCTGCCTGGATCCTCCCACAGCCCTGCAGCTCCTGGATACCCTGTGTGTTTTCAGGCGAGTCACCTCCAAGCACAGGCACCCAGCAGTGAGGTACCTCCCAGGGGATGTGGGCACCCTATGGCAGGGCTCTCAGAGCTGCTGAGTGCCTGCAATTCCCTGCTCTGTGGAGCAGAGCACAGCCCTCTGAGAACCCAGCCTGCCCTGGCTGCCCAAGGGCTGACTCAGGACAGCAGATCCCAGAGCTTCCTTGGGGGCAGGATATAATGAGCTCCTGGGGGGAGAGGGGGACTCCAGGAGCCCCTCACACTCTAACAGACCTTCTGCATGTGTGGCAAGCAGATGCCAGCCTTGTCTGTGCCTGGGAGCCACATCACAAAGCTCATGTGGCACCTACCCACCTGCCACCCCCATTCACCCCATTCCCTGTGCAAGGGCCTCCAAAAGGGAAGCACCTGGCTCTGTCCTCCAGGTTGAATCAAAGTGAGAATCTCTTGGAAGTTTTGTAGCCACAGGGCTCAACTCTCTCACTGCAAATGTGAGCAGATCATTTGCACCTGAGTCACAGAGATGAGAATCAAGTAAGTTGTGCAAGCAAAGGACTTTGTTGAATCATACACAAAAATGTTGGGATGATAAGGATCAGACAGGACCCAGGAGTAGCCCACAGATCTCTCCATCTCCATGCCATCCTCCTTCCTACTTTAAAGAGGCAGCACTGCCTGATGGAGTATTTCATGACCTGGCTCTATCCCTCCCTATCTATGCTCCCATGACCTGGCTTCATCTTCCCTCCCCTACCTATGGAGCCTCTGGGAATGCTCCACACCACTGAGTGCTTGACAGCTGCTCTGCAGATCCAAAGCATTGTGTGAAAATAGTAATTTTTATTGACAATGTTTCAGGTAATGAGAAAAGCAAGAGGCAGCCTTGTCCTGCACAGCCTACCTGGACTCCTGCGGAGCGAAAGCAGATGTGGCAGAGGGTCCCAGCTGTGGTGCTGTTTGCTGACCAGTGGCTGTGGAGGTCTGCCCTCATCCTGGTCCCAGCTCCACTTGGGCTTCTTACCCACCACGTGTTGATAAACAGAAGAAAATGTACAATGGCTGCATTGAAGTTCCCAGTTAAACAGAACAGCAGTGGCTGCTCAGAGGGGGAACTTCTGCATTATCTTTTGCTCTGTTAATTCAGAGGTGGGACTTACTGAAACAGGGACAGTCCCCAGGGCAAGATCTGGATTTTTGAACACCCCTGGGGTGAGATCTCAGGCAGGGTTAAATGCCAGCAGGCAAAAGAACAGCAGCAACCCCAGGAACAAAGGGGACATGGGTATTTTGGGGCAGGCTGACTGCTAGGAGCAGGGGAAGGTGTTACTGGGAGGTGTCGGGTTAGGACATGCCATGTTCCAGCACATGCAGCTGCAAGGCGAGGCCAGGGATCCCAGGTGGATCACCAGACACTGACTGGCAGTGGGCTCCACGAGAGGCCAGGAACCCTCTCTGGATCACCAGGCAGCAACTGGCAGCAGGCTCTGCTGGAGGCTGAGGATCCAGCACTGGCACCACAGCCACACACACAGGACAGTGCCCGGCTGCTGCAGGGTGGGCACAGCTGAACCCAGCAAGTCACCAAGCTGCAGGCAGCAACAGCACAGGCAGGGAGAGCAGGAAGGAAGCCCAGGCAGGGAGCACAACAGGGGAACGCAGGCAGGGAAGGGAATGCAGGCAACAGTGCTGGCAGCAGCATCAGCCTACCTAGGGGAGAACCAGGGAAAGCCTCGGGTCCATGCTGTGACCCAGGACCTTGCTGCTTCCCAAGCCCCTGACAGTGTGACAATCCCAGGGGTCTGCAGACTGGTTTGTGCTGAGTTGGCAGGGTCCTGCTCAGCAGCAGCCAGGTGGGATCCTGTGCCTGGAGGAGACACGGCAGGATGAGCCCAGAGCAATCTGTTCGGTTAGAAGTGGGTGGTAAATTAACGGCAATGGGAGAACGACTCCCCGGAAGCTCCAAAGTGGGGCGTCAGCAACGAGCCGAGCTCTAACGAGCCTCGAGAAGGCTGGAGCCCTCCGTGCCATTTCATCTCTGCTGCTCTGCGTTGGATTTCCCAGGAGCCCTGCAGCCTCGGTCACATTAATTATGCAAATGAAAAGGTGATGCCAACTCACCAGCCCTCCGTAGGGTCCCTGCGAGTGAAGTTGGGCCCGAGCTCCGGCCGCTGCTCTGGCTGGGGCAGGGAGGGTCCAGGAGCACACCAGGCAGGATGGATGTTTGCAATAATTATCCAGTCATCCCCTTCAAGTGTACTGCAGCCATAGCAACAGACAGATGTTCTGTCCCAGCCAGAGTCCGCATCGAGCTGGGGAGGGAAGCACAAAAATTAACCCATTCAGCCCTAGGATGCCACAGAATCCACTTTATTCTGGGACCAGCCCACACTTGGACATCCCTGAGGAAATCAGGCAAAAACCCAATCACACTGTCCCCAAATTAATCCAGGAAAAATTGCCCCAGTGCTCCCTTGGCCACTGTCTGACACAGAAAGTTGAATGAGAATCAGTAGCATCCCATGGGATGGGGTGTGGCTCTGGGAGGGCTCTGTTGTCTCCTGTCCCACATGGAAGTAGCCTGGCTGAAGCTCAGCATCTCCTGGGGGTGATGTTGCAGGTGAGGTTTTTCAGCTCTGCTGGTACCCAGCCTTTGGACAGCATTGGATAGCACCAGGAACTTGCTCAGGGACAGTCACGAGCAGCTCTGCTATCAACACCCACACAGGCCCTCAGCACAGACTCTGCTGGGCACCCAGCTAGGCAGGAGGGGATGGATGAGCCACATGAACCAGTGTCCACCTCTGAGTTAACAGCTGAATCAAAGCCTTTAAAGTATTCAGAAGTGGGATGCAGCCAGACCAAGGAATAGCTGGCATTCTGTTATCCTGCTGCTGTTCAAGTTCCCAGCCTGAATCCATTAAATCTCACCCAGAAATATCAACACAGGGGCACTTGTGCCCCCCAACACACCAGAAATGTAAAGCCAGCTTTTCCTGGGGCCTGCTGAGCAGGCAGCACTCTCCAGGCACAAGGTGTCTTCTCAACCTGCCAAGAATTCCTTCCAGTATTGGCATTTAAATATTGTAAGGTAAAAGCCAGACCCCCCTGAACCTCACAGTTCCCTTCTGGAAGGATCAGAGCGGCCCACCCCAGCTCTCCCCTCCTGTGCCAACTGTGCCCAGAGTTCCTGCAGAAGCAGCAGGGTTCCTGAGAAAGCAGAGCAATCCCCTGGCCTCAGAGCAGGCTCTTTGGAAAGCCCCATCCAGATGTTTGCAGCTGCAGATGCTGCTGGAGTGTACCCATGGTGAGGATTTCCAAGGAGGGCAAAGGGGCTGGGTAGGACAGCTCGAGCAGACAGTGCCTGGAATAACAGATCACACCTGGAAAAATGGAGAGGACCCTTCTCTGGACCAGTGGAGGAACAGAGACCCCCCCAGCACAGAACCAGAGAACCACGGAATCACAGAACTGCAAAGGATGGAAAAGACCTCTAAGATCATTGAGTCCAACTGTTAACCCAACACAACTATGAGAGGTCACAGGAGCAGTCTTAACTTCTTAAACTGTAAGACTATTTTTGGTTTTTATTCCTTCCCTCTTGTCCTCTGCCACACAGACAATGAGATCTCCAGCTTGCAGAGGGCACCCCAGCTCCTCCTGGCTGCTCCCGATGTGCCTGCTGACAGCTTGTGCCGCCTTAGCACAGCCTAGCCTGGAAATCTGCGGTCTCCCGGTTGGGTTTTCTTTTTTTTCCCCTTCTTTCTTCTGAAGAGAAAAAGCAGGGAAGGGTGAATTTGCTGGTCTTGAAACTGAGGGAGACGTGGCATCATGTGCAGTCACAGAGGATGTGGGCAGGTGCCATCAGCCTTCCCCACGCAGCTCTGGGAATGGAGCTCAGCCCTGCTCTGCAGCTCCCTGGCTGTTCCTGCCCGGGCTCCCACACAGCTCTGGCAGCTGCTGGGTATTTCGGTTCTTCCCCACAGCGCCAGGCTACCCCACTCCTTCTGTGGCTCTTCCCCCAAGCACATCAATCCATTGGCCACGTGGTTTGATTCCCAGCCCGCTGAAGACATGCTGGAGACAGAACAAGAAGGTGGGAAAAATGTCTATTATTTCCAAAAATCCCCTCCCAATTTGTGACTCCGGCTGCTCTGCTTCTGTTAGTCCCAGGCCTCTCCCAAGCAGAAGCGCCACCAAATGATGTTTGGTGCTGTGATATGGACAGCAAACCAAGAGGCTCCAGAAGGAATTCACACTGCTTGCTGACTTTCCTGAGCTGCTTTGACTTATTATCTGACCTGGATCTAAATTGGGTTTTGATTAAATTCAAGAATAATTCTACTTGGGAAAACCTCATTGTTTAGGCTCGGAGTTAGCAAAAGCTACAGAAAAATTAAATCTGATTTCTCACTTTGGGGACAGAGACCCTGATGGGACCCCTGCCAGTGCCCAGTGCCCACTGCAAGAGGCAGCCAAATTGGGCCATGTCAGGCAGAACCTGACCAAGCTCCTTTTTGCCGCCACCAGATTGTCTTCCCAGTTCTTCTCTGAGGCACTCCTGTAGACCCTGATGGCTCCAAAGCTTGGTCAGCATCTCCTCATGTCAGACAGAGGGATCACCATGGTCTGTTCATTCTCTCTCATCTTGTCCCAAGGTGGTGTCAGGGTTTAGCCCATGTCCCTCCCTGGTGTCTATCTCCAATTGTCCACAAACGTGTCTTCTCCCAGCATCCATTTCTCGGAGATCAGGGAGCTGAGTCATCTCTGTAAGACACTCTCCTCTCTCCTGAACAAGCCAGCAAACTCTCTGCACTAGTTTCAGGCTAAATTCTCTCAGTGTGGCTCACCAGAACCAGGTGGCAGCCCCAAGCATCGCCAGAGCCCTCATACTTCTCTATGCCTCCCTTGAAATACATCTCCCAAAACAACTTGGGATCTTTCCCCTTTTCCATTCTGCTGGTGGATCACAGCTACCCAGAGGGTGGATCACAGTTCTCCCCTTGGTGGATCACAGGTCTTCCACCCAGCCTCGGGCAGGTGAATGTCTCAGATGCAGACTGAGAGACACACAGGCTCCCTTTGTGTTTGATGGGAAAAATAAGGCAGTTCCAGTGAGCTCTTCATCTCACTCCATGGGGACCGTTCAGAGGATGGGGATAAATGGTTTCTGTAGGTGCTCATTGGCTCAGGCTCACTGTAGAGACAGTTGACACACCCAGGTACCACTGGCTGTCTGTCTGGGAATGTAAAGGTACAAGAGCAAAGGGACTGATCCCATAAGTACCACAACATTCTCTGTCCCTCCCCAGGGAAGCACTCCTGGATGCCAGCAGAAGGAATGGTTATTAACTCCTGAGTTCACTTTGTGTTGCTTGGCACCAAACAGTGCCTTGGGTGGGTTGGATGCTCCCGTGCCCACCCCTCCATCTGGCTCTGCTCCCACCCAGCAACACTCAGGGGCAGTCAATAAATAGTTCCAGTTTTGGCTGTACTCAAGTGCAAGTCCAGATGCTGACCAACAAGACCAGGTGTTCAAGGCCAAGTTGGGCAGAGCTTGGAGCACCCTGGTCTAGTGGGAGGTGTCTAGGGGGGTTGGTACAAGATGATCTTTAAGGTCCCTTCCTACCCAAACCATTCCATGTTTCTATGACCTCTGGAGTATTTGATGGGATGTCTCTGGCAGCATGGCAGGATTTCTTCCCATCCTGTATGTTGTTCATACCTCAGTAGGTCCCAACTGCTTTGCCCTGTCCAGCTGAGCACTTTTGTCAGAAGACCAAAAATTTCCTTAGAACAAAACACAACTTGGAGGAAATTAGAAAGGCACCTCAAAGAGGAAACAGCAGCAGAGTGCTCAGATAAAACCCAAACCCAACCCTTTTTTTTTTTTTTTTTAATACAGAATAAATAGCAATGGACCTGGAGTCACCACATTTGTCTATAAAAAAGCCATCAGCAGACACCCTGTGCTGAACACACCCTAACCCTAACCAGTACATGACAGCCTGAACCAACAGCTGAAGGTCCAGTGCCACCAAACAATTCCACTTTCTTTTTTCCCTACCTTGAAGAACAAGAGTGCCTCAACATCATGCATTCTAATTTGGAGTATCATGAGATTGCTCATGCAGTGCAAGTTAAACCCTCATTGCATCCATGCTGGATTGGACCTAAAATATTGATCTGCACCTCCAGGCCAAGTGTGAATGGTCTGCCCAGAATCCTCCCTCAAAGGACATCAGTTCTTGGTGTGACTGGCCTTGCATTCACAAACTGGGGAAACTCACCAGAGTCCATGCTCACCAGAGAGGGACCCTCTGCACTGCTTTACAAGTGGACCCCAAACCTTCCAATGGCTGGGCTGAGGTAGGGGAAGATTTCTGCCCCTGCTTGTGGTGCTGCAAGAGGATATTCCCTTTGCAGTAGCAAACTGAGTATCTGAGTATCCCTCAGTAGCTCAACTGCAAAGTGGGGAATTCAGTGGCGACCTCAGTGAGGAAGTCTGATTGTGGTAAAAAACACAGCACCACTCCTGGGTGGAGCAACTCCTCAGCAGAAGCAAAATGTTCTTTTACTCTCTTCCTTGCTCAACATCTCCTGCAAGGTGGCTGGACTCCAGAAATGGGGTCTACCCTGGCTCTCCTGGACATCCAGAGGTCCCCACCTCTCTCACAATGCTGATTCACCAAATTCTCATAGGATCCCCCATAGGCTCCCCTGTGCCAGCCAGCTCTGAACAACTGCTCAGCCAGTCACTGCTTTGTTTGGGACAAGCCTATGCTCAGGGGCTGGAGCAGGCTGAGAACTGAGCCTCACTTTAGGCATTGCAAGAAAGGCACCCACTGAACCCAAATTCTGCAGAACATCCTTTTCCGCCATTTCCATCCACTCACTGCTCCTCACAACCATCCCCAGAAAAAGCTGTGCTTCCATGGCTGGCTGAGGCTTCAGAGGATGTCCATCCTGTTCAGAGTGGTCATCAGAAATACTGCAGCACACCAGCGAGTTCCTGTAGGCATCCTGCACAGCATGCCTTGGGGTGAAATTCCACAACGGGGAGGACCCTCTGTGCTCCCCAAGTCTCTCTCCAAAGCCATCATGTTGGGCCCAGAGCAAACTGCATGGTGACACTGAGAATTTTTTGAGAGTTATCCACATATCCAGTGGGATAGGGAGGGTCAACATGATCTACAGTGGCACGTTGCAATAAGCAATGCCAGTGCTCCAGTGTCACGGACATCCCCTGGTTCCACCATACCCCCCCTGGCATGGCTAACCCATGGCTCAGCTCCTGCAGCATTCCATTCCCACCTCAAGATCTTTTGTATGGGCACCATGTGACTGGCACAGGGCAAGGGACAGTGAAGAAAACTGCCTTTCAGCCATCAAGTACCCTCATCTTCCCCCGTCTCCAGCCTTGGCGCGTGGCACTGCTGCTGGCTGTGCCCTGGCTGCTCCGATGCCACACCCAGCATCTCCAGCATTGCCCTCACAAATCCCTGAGACATCAAATTACTCTTCCAGATTCCCACAGTCTCCCAGCTCCTCATGCCAGCTGCACCACTGCTGACCATGGAGGCAGCCCTCGTATGGACCACTACTGTGCCCCCGACTGGGGATGGAGCAAGTGTGTGGCACTGTTGGGTGGGCATGGAGCACATATGTGGCACCAATGGGCAGACTGCATGCATGCATGGCATTGATGGACAGGCAGAAAACACACATATGGCACTGATGGACAGACTGGGAGCATGCAGGTCACTGATAAGACAGGAAATACAGGTATGGGACAGATGGACAGATGGACAGATGGAGCACACGTGTGGCACTGATGGACAGACTGGGATCACATGCGTGGCACTGATGGACTGACAAGGAACGTGAGGTGGCACCAACAGACAGACCAGAAGCAGAAACATGGCACTGCTGGGTGAGCACGGAGCACACATGTGGCACTAACAGACAGACCGGGGAGCACATATATGGCATTGATGGACAGACAGGGAACACATATGACACCAACAGACAGAAGAAGACCACACACGTGACACTGCTGAGAGGGCATGGAACATGCATGTGGCACTGATGGACAGACCAGGAGTACACGTGTGGCGCTGATGGACAAGCAGCACATGCTTGGGACCAAGGAACAGACCGGGAACATATGTGTGGCATTGATGGGAAGACCAGGAGCACATGCGTGGCACTGCCGGGTGGGCATGGAGCACACATGTGACACCAATGGACAGACCGGGAGTACGCGTGTGGCACCACCAGCATCTCGGCACATGCGTGCGAGCACGGGGCAGAGCCCGAGCCGCAGCCGCCGGCCGGGACGGGCCGCCCCATCTCACCCCACCGGGGCCCGCTGTGGCCGCCCTCGCCTCCGCCCCTTCGGGGCCGGAGCAGCGGGACCGCGTCCCGACCCCCCCCGCTCGCCCCGCAGCGGTGGCGCTCGGTCCCGCCGTGGGACAGCTGCGGCTGCGGGGCGCGAGGCGGATGCAGAGGGCGGGGGAGCGGAGCGAGGCACCGGGGCCGGGGTCCGGCCTTTGTCTCCCGCTCCAGGGGCCGGCAGGAC
>VXAC01008201.1:1364676-1437499 GCA_013399225.1 Rhipidura dahli | reverse complement strand
TTTTCTTCCTAAGGTCCAGAAGATTCCTGCTTAGCCAATCTGGTCTTCTGCCTCATCTGCTTGACTTCTGATACTCTGGAACTGCCTTTTCCTGTGCTCTTAGGAGCTGGTGCTTAAAAAGTGACCATCAATGATGGAGCCCAGCACCTGCGAAAGCATCTCCCAGGGGACTTCACCAACAAGTTCCCTGAGGATTCCGAAGTTTGCTTGCTCCATATTCAAGGTTGAAACTTTGTTGGCACTTTTTTTTGCTGTCAGCAGAGATTTTAAACTTGACTGAATGGTCACTCTGGCCAAGATGGTCACCAGTATCTACTTTGCTCACGAGACTCTCTCTGTTAACATGTAACAAATCAAGGAGGGCATCTTTTCTAGTAGGCTCTCTTAATACCTGCACCATGAAGTTACCATCCAGATGTGTAAGGAGTCTTCTTCTTCTTTAAGGAATCAGGCTTCCTCAGTAACCTTAACAAGCATTATCCTTTTTCAGGAGTTTACTCTTTTTCTACTATTATTATTATTTTTCTTCTCAATACGATTTAACTGTAATTTGATGCTGGAACTAACCAGGTTTATGTCTCCAAAGGTTCACAGAAGGAAAATGCATCAGTCAGCCACTCTAGATTGCAGCACCGGAGTCACTCAATGAGTGGAGTACCCAGGACCACTAGAGAGAGCTCTTGTAACAAAACACTGCTCCCCCATGAAGATCACTGCAATCAGTCCAGGCACTTCATCAGGTTCCAGTAGGACCTTGCCACTCATCTGCAGCTAGATCCCAAGCTATATATAGTTTTATACAAGGCTTAATCCTGAACTGGCATTAAGCAGACAAAAAGATTATAGACCCATGACCTATTAGCAGTCTGGATTTATGAAGTGAAAACTGTGCAGTACAAATGTTGATTATTTTTTGTGGAACAGTTACAAAAGCAATTGAGAAAGGAAAGAGGATATCATCTGGGTTTTGGTATAGCATTCAATACAACATCTGATGAAATCTTACTCTTCAAACAAGTTACAATTGGTTTGGATCTGAACTCCATCACATGGACTGAAAACTGGCACACAGAGCACAAACAAAATATCATAATAAACAACAACATATTGAGCTGTATGAATTGACTATAGGGGTGCCACAAGGCTCTCTTTAATGTGCTGCCCTCTTTAAAATTCACATAAATAATCTGGATTTGAAATACAAGGATGATAATGCAATTCACAGATGATGTTAAATTAGAAGTTGTGCCAGCAGCAGTCAAGACAGGCAAATAATAGAGGGTCCTAGAAAAAATTGAAACATGGGCTGAGAATAACAGAACGAGAGTCAACTTGGAAAACTGAAAATACATCTGCAGAAAATTAATTCAAAACAGCCACTCCACAAGAAGGCTAAATCTGGAAAGCAATGATGCTGAAGTATATTCCTGAGGTGACAGAGAATGATCAGTGAGATAATGTATGAGGCTCCAGTGTAACAAAAAAGAGCCAAGGGATTTAGAACAACCAGCTCAAAAAGCCTCTACCCCACAAGGTTGAACTGACAGTATCTTGAATATTCTGGTTGCTGCTAGACATTTCACAATCACAAAATGCAAAGTAGAACCTTGATTTTAAAGGAGGATGGCAATTTAGGAGTTATGTCTAGTCTAGTAAAAGTATATTGTTTCCTTTATATTCCAGGAAGAGGACAAATAAGAGAGACAGAAAGCAGGTGACTTATAGAACAGTTCATTCCACTAATCTTAAAAACCTACCTGCTATGAGACAAACATGCATGACTGTAGAACTTGAACTCAGAGACAATGAACTGCCTAACTTTGAGTAAGTGCATTTACTTTATTGTACCTACTCCAGGTCCTTACATTAGGAATACATTCATACATTTACTCTCCTGATACAACTCTAGAAGTAATTCAAATGGAAACAGCTTCATACCAGATCTTGTTTCTGAATTACCTAGCCAGGAGACACCTTATCCTTGAGACCTTGTTGGCCTGATAACACTTGTGCTCCCACATGTTCAATGGCTTAGCTATACCAGGAGTCTGCTACTCTTCCTCATCCCAATCAAATGGCATGTTTTTTGGTAGCAAATATGAATTTGAATTTGAGTCTGGTCAGACTGCAAAGCTGTAGAAACCAGGTCTTCATTTTCAGTGCACATTCTGCAGCGAAGACTTTTGGCTGTGTTCTGGAATGGAAGATGTTGACACTGTGGTACTGCCTCTGGATATCAGAAGTGCTGAGTGACTATCCTTCCTGGAAGCCTTGGGTAGAGGTCAGGACTGGTTTCTGGACATCTGGCTGTAGCTGTCTACCATGCAGACATCAAGATGTGAGACTCACACAGGTACCTAAAGCTAGGTAAGATGTATCCCACACAACTTTTTACCAGCACATCTTTACATCAAACAAGAACATGGATGGATGGCAGCACCTAGTTCCTTCAGTTAAAGCAATTCTGTGTATGCACAGCAGCCTTGGCAGTCTTAGCAGCTGAGATTTGAGTAGTAGTTGATATATAAGATATATACACAGATGGCTGCCATAGCACTGACTTTGTAGATTGCTGTCACTGACATTGGGGCCTATATTCTATATAAATACAGTGCATCGGGTGTCAGGTCAAAAAGGTATTGGATCTGGATCCTATCCTAAACCCTGACTGTTCCAGTGAATGGTGTGTTCACACAGATTTCAGACTGGTTTTACTGTCAAGGAACAGACTAAACTTTGTTTAATTAGAGCAAAAACATAGAGCTAAGCATGAGCAGCAGAGGGAAGAAAAGCCGCTTGAAAACTATTATCTCTTTCACTTTATCTGAATTGTTAAACAAAGATAGAAGCAGAATCTTGTAACCGTTTTCAGAAGCATCTCTGTTCTGTATTTTTGTGTTACTATGAAGGAAAACAATTTTTAAAAATTCCATATACTACTTTTGATTTCCACATGGATTTGCTTTGCAAATGGCACCTTCAGTACATAACAATCTGTTCTTTTCTTTAGTGATACTTTTGTTTCCACTTCTGTGTGTAGATTCATTGGATTTTAAAAAATCGTCTATAGAGATGGATCCCTTCTGGATGGCAAACAACTCAGGATATTAGGGTAAAGTATTGAACTTTTAATTCTTTGCTTGATAATATTTGACTTGCTTGCTCTGAAATGACAGTAATTATTTAAAACATCTAGTATTTCACCATAGTTGCAACATACAGTTGACCACCAGACTGATGAATTGACTTCCAATTCTATCTGAACTCGGTTCTATTTAAGTTAGCCAAAAGTAAGACACAACCAGGTTTTTTTTTTGGGACAAAAGACCCACAGTATCTAAGAGATTAACTATCAGCATGTTTCTGGGTTAATTAAAAACTTTACAGACTCTTCACATTTCCTGAATGAGAAACTTCGGAGTTAAATCTGACAGAAATAAAAATTTTCAGTTTGAGAGTTCATAAACTTTTGTAATTTACAACCATGAAAATGGACAGGGAGCATGAGGTAAGTGGTTACATCTGGATGGGAAAACTATTTGTGAATTCTGCACATTTCTTTGCTTCTAACAGTGCCATTCCTGTACCTTTTCAAGTCGTATAGAGGGTAGCCAAACCAAAAGTTACTAGCAAGTTTTATTAGAAAATGCTTTCTCTTTATGTGCTGTTAAAAAGCTCATAACATTCCCAGTATTCTTGAAAAGCAGCTTTTTTTTTCATTTTTAGATTGTGTACCTCTTACTGATTACGAGACCAACTGCCAGCACTTGAGAGCAGAATACTGACTTAATACCGTGTATCTGATTTAGAATTCATTGCCATTAAAGATCAGAATAGAACATTTTTTGTCTGCCTTTTTCTTTTTTTTAATTGTGCTCTTAAGTTTCTCATGGAATACCTGATAGGAGATCCATTGTGGAACTTCTATCCTTTCACATACGACCATGAAATATGAGTATGCAAGAAATATTACTGGTAGGGACATAATTTCTGGGTAAGAAAAAACTCAACTCTCTAGACTGAATTAATTTTAAGAAGAAATCTATTTTGGAGAAGAACCTCCTTCTACACATGCCTGGTTTTGTAGTTTTTTACAACAATTAAATATAAAAGGAATACTTATTGTTCAAAAGTAACAGGACTCAAGTGGTCCTAAATAAAAGTCATTCAACTATTTATGTTAAAACCTAAGCTCTTTTCTTTCCTATCCTGATCTTACCATTTATATCTGGGAACAGTCATGTTAGGTAAATCATGGGGTTTTTTGTTGGTTTTATTTTACTTTAACTTTCTATGATTCCATTTCTCTGGCTGGTCAGATCAAAGCATATTTTCTTGATTGATTATGAGAATTTAATGCCACTCTAAGAGCTCATATTTAATTAAAGAACAAGATCAAAGACTTCCTTTTGATCAATGCAAATTTGGCATACATATGAACTCTGGATACACAAGACTAAGCCTGGAAGAGGGACTGAGATCAACACAGTGCTGGCAGTCTGGCAGACATCAAATGCCTTCCTTGAGGAAAGTCAAATTATAGACTCATAGAATTGAAGAGATGCTGGCTAAAGGTGATCTAGTCCAACCCTCTGTTTGAAACAGGGCTATTACCAAGAGCAGACCAGAGCAACCAGGGCATTCTTGTTTCAAAAATCTCCAAGTCCATAACCTTCCTGGGCAACCTGTTCCAGTGCTGTGTTTGCCCCAGTGAATGTTTTTCACTTGATGTCTAATTGGATCACCTCCGGCCACAGTTAGAGGGAAGTTTTGTTTCTTCATCTCTGTCACATCATTTTATGTAGCTGTAAAGCGTTGTATCGCCCTGCAGCCTCATTTTTAATAGGCTAAACAAGGTCAGCTCACAGTCTTTCCTCAGATGTTCTGTGTTCCAGGTTGCCAATGAGTACCCCAGTGATATGGGTCCATGTATCAACTGTTGGGGTACTGTGCCTGCTGGCCAGTTGGATGTTGAGACATCATCCACTTGGTAATTTTTCAGTCCATGTAAAATACGTGCTCTTTCAGGCCAAACATCCTCGGTTTCTAGACATGATGACAAATCATGCCAAAAGCCTACCTTTCCAGCTGATTAAGAATCTATTCATTTTCCTATTAGAAGTATAATTAAAAGTCAAAGGTACATTTGGTCTCGAGGAAACAAAACCATTTTTATTTTGTTCCTTAGGTGGTGATGACAATGAGTATCTTGAAAATCTTTATATTATCTGCTTTCACTCCTGCAGTCCTTTTCTTTTACATTGACACTTCCTTCAGCTTTATGCATGTTTGTCAGGGAAAACCATATGCTGATATCTAGTAATGATTATGAAATAATAATATACTTTTAGTGCTGAATAGAAGCTTTCACATGAATTGCAATTAAAAAGGCAAACAATCAAGTAGCAACTTTAACACTGTGAAAACTGAAAAACAATAGAGTGCTCAGCTTTATGGCACATAGCCCATTCATTTGCCAGAATTTTCTACACTGGAAAAAAAAAAAGGTTATCTGTGCCACTCCTTTATGTCATTCATGTGTCATTCATGTGTCTTAACAGTCAAATCCTTTTATCTGGACGCATCTGTTCTTTTGATCACTAACAGCTCCACCATTTAGACCCAGTAAGACATTTTGATAGTTTTTATAAACTCCTTATTGTTTCCCAGTTCCTTTAATAAATTATTGATCTCACCACTTGTTTTCTAGCTTTGAAAAGCAGAAGTTTAAATACCACAGGTTTAATTAGAGGATAAAATCCTGAATTCACAGTTACTCTGAGTGCTTTTATTTTGCCTTCTGAGAACTGCTTTTATAACTTTAAGCTGTATTTCTGTAATCTTCTGGAGTTAGTAAAAAGGATCTAGGAAAATGATAGTTTAGACTCCCCATGTATGTTGTCCATGTGGAGTAAGCGCTCAAGAGGCCACTCTATAGCTGACAATAAATTGAGCTAAGGCCCATTATCTGACCCAACAACAAAAAAACCTCAAACTAAACCCAACTCAAAACAAGTTCAAACTGAAAAAAACACCAAACCACATAGACAAACAAGATTTTAGTTTTCTGGTGATAAAATATGCAAAAATGCAAATGTTTGGGTTATAGCTGTTCCCTGAAACAGTCAAGAACACAACTGAGATGTGATTAATTTAAGTTGAACATCATCATATCTTGTGTTGAATTGTTCCAGTCAGTTTACTGTGATTTCTATCTTATTTTAATCAAATACCATGTAATCTACTCAGGCACACATAATAACTCCTCTCCCTCCACAAAAAACACACCCACATATTTAGAAGGTGTTTTATTAAAAAACATTAAGTATAATCATCACTCTCTTTCCAATTCTACCAAAATTCTACATAGGATTGCCAGCAAGATTAAAAGTAAAATGTAAGACATTTAAAGATCCCACTGAAGTACTTTTCAGAGATGGGCTACAGCTTTTTGAAAACACTTCCCTGCACAGAACAGTAGGATGCTTGATCTCTAAAAATTCATTGTTGATGGATCACTGAGAGTTCATGATCAATAATACACAGAATTTACTTCAGCGTGATGGAAAACCTTGTTAACTGCAGTCAGTGGATGGAAATCCAAAGTGGAATGACAGCAGAAATGTGAAGCAATTATTATCAATCTTGTATCTTAAAATTTATGACTGTGGGAGGCAAAGTCATTTGCTTCCCCAAGAGAGACTGGAAGGGAATTATTCTACGTGTGGATGTGGGGAGGAGGACAAAGAGCATGGAAGAGAAAGAAAAATGGAAGAGCACTGTGCAATTTAACTTGCCTCTCTCTTTAATGAAATCATACAGTAACTCCAAAATGGACCCTTTGATTATATAGTGTCACCTTGTAGATTACAAATCACAGTCAACTACAGTCATCCTGTATTTTCCTGTGATCTGCATTTCTTTAAAACTTACCTTTTAAACCAGTATTTGAATACATCAAAGGCTGCACAATTATCCATTTTCTTTGCTTGTTCATTGTAATTTTTTAAGAAAGAGCTTTATTGTTGATTCAATATCTCTTAAAAAGAGCTTTAATTGCGTCATGCTAATAGAACTATCCTGTCAGATTGTCAGGTAAAAGGTGGCTAAGAACCACTGCAACATTACAGCTCATTTTACTTTTTCCTACAATCTTGGTGTTTTAAATGTATAAAAAGAAAACTTTGTTCTGTCTCCTTCTACCCTAGAAAAGATTCAGCTCCAGATTTCCTCTACTACAACCTTGGGGTGAAAGTCCAAGTTTTTTGTCTGAGTATGACTGACTCTCTCTAGTTAGCTACCACAGAAGCTGCCAGAAAATTCAGCATAGTGTAGGAAGCAAGCAAGAAAAAAAATCTGTAAAACAAGTATAGAAGAATTTGAGAACAAGTATCATATATAATATAAAATAGATCCTAAGAAAAGCAGCCAGCTAAACTGTAGCAGGAATCTTTTAATTTGAGGTCAGCCAGAAATGCTGGGGAAATGGAAAAAACCTGAATTCGAATCAAGGTCCCCAGCTTGGTACTGCTGCTTTCGATGCAAAGGTTAATCACAGAAAACCTTCTGCAAAGAGGGCACCATTTTGATTTGTAAACTACACATTTATTAAAATTCTGGTCACAAGTAATTTGAGTAGCATAGCACTTATAAGTGCTTTGTAATAGTTAGGGGTAACATCCTTACACAAATGCATTTACTCTTGCTCTTATGCAGGAATGGGAGATTAAAGGAAATGCAGGTGAGGCTTCAGAGGGTTTGTTTCTATTGCAGTTACACTGAGTTTCTCTTTGCAGCACCCATTTAACTATGATAAACTCCTGATTCTACTGGTTATTAGCATGAATTTAAGGCATGATAGCGAAGACAAATCTCATCTTCCACCACTGTACTTCTTCAGAATTTTGTAGAAAATAGTCATTTAAAAGTACAGAATTTGGGTCTCAGGTTTAAGACCCACTGAAATACAGATTTAAAGTTTGATCCTTTGACAGGTGGCTAAAAGTATTATAGGAATAATTAGATCTGGCCTGTTTACGTATTTCTTCTGTCTTCTCACTGGAATAATTAATTATCAGAAAAAACCAATAAAAGTCTGTATATCTTATGTCAGAAAGGACAGATTGGAAGGGAATTCTCATCCTCTCATTTGCACATTCTTCATTATTTCTGGCTTATGGTTTGTGTACTTGCTACTCAGAGGACAGGTTGTACACATCTTTAACACCATGCTTATTTATAGAAAGCTTCTTTTGCTACCAGATGATTATCAGTAATTTTCAGATACAATTTCTTCATTTTAACTTCTTTTAAGCTTTTTTTTCCAACACATGGTCAAAATCACTGAGGCATAAGCATAAATTTCTATAAAATTATTGTTAGAAGTTTTCAGAAAAGCTACAAACTCTACTGAAAAGCTTTTTTCCCCTGCTTTATTTGTCTAGAAAGGAAGCTATGTGTAGTTTAGTGTCAGTCATTTTCACTCAAAATCTCAACACTTTAGGGTCAGAAGTTTGCAGATTTTTTGTATGGTGCCCTGAAAATGGTTTTTGATATCCGCTTATTTATTAAAAAAACCCAAACAAAAATCCCCCCAAAACAAAACAGAGAGGGTTACAGAATTTTGAAACCTTTAAATTATGTTTGCAGCAAATGGTTTATCCAGACACTTCTGTGGATAAATAGGGAGAGTTACAAAAGTATCCTGCTTGTTGAATGCATCTAGTAGGGATTCTGCAAGTAGAATGTCTACTGCTATAAACATGAAAAAGGCCAATGAAAGCCTTAATGTAAAGTTAATGTAAATGTATTGTTTAAGAAAAAAAACCCAGATCTGATTCATAATTATTTCTCTTTTTTTTTTTTCGTTTTGGTAAAGAAATTTCTTACAAAAACACAGCTTTAAAAGAAATCCCCTGTGTGATATGATTTGCAAGCAATCCATACTAATCCCACCTAGTTTTGGAAAGAGTGCATCTTCTCTGCACTGTATTTCTATTGCTCCAAAATACACCACAGTATTTATAGTACGAAGCTTGATGCTGAAATGAACAGTCCTTAGACAACCCAGGGAATTCCAATTCTGCCTAAGATTTTGACTTCCCATGACAACAGCCACCCTCAAAAGGAGTGAATTTTCAAACACAATAGTGAAATTAGACATTACAATAACAATGATCAGATTTCCAGAAGCACCATTTAGGAGCGAAATTTGATGGCTCAGTTACACTCTCATTTAGAAAATCCTACCCTAAAGCAAAAAGTAATGACATTTCAGAAAAATGTGCATTTTCAATGTGTTCAAATACAAGAGTGGAAGGGGAGAGAGAAGAAAAAGCAGGTATTTTCTCCAATAAGTGTGCATGAGAATCAGATGACAGCCTGAAATACACTTCAAGTTATTGTATGTTTCCAGAACTTCCAGATCTTCTCTACATGAAGTTTCTGCCACCAATTTTGCTAAATATAAGCAGGTCAAATGATTTGATTATCTTTGCTCAGTATAGGTTTTCTCATTCATCAGCTTTTGCATATCTTCTGATTTTAATTTTTGTGGATGCAGACAACTAGATTTCTTTTTCAGCATTTCTTAGAAGAGAATGATATGTAACATTATTTCCCCACTGTCTGTTGACTACTTTATTTCTTACACCTTTTTCATGGCCATGTCTGAAAGCAGTTTGTCCTTGGCATTGTTTTCAGTAATTGTTACTGGACGTTCTTCAATCTTCCTTGGCCTATTTAATTTTTTTACTTTTCAATTTCTCCTATTCTCAAAGTCATCCAGTTTTTTATCAGCAACAACAAGGCATTAGCACACACTTCTTTCTTCCTGTCAAAAGCATAAATGAATCCATCTTGTATCAACAGCAAACTTTGGGAAGGTCTATGCTCATTCTGAATTATCTCTTATCGATATTTTCAGTACTTTTAGATATTTTCACTATTTATTTTCTATGCTTGATCTTCCTTCTAGTCAAAATTCTTGCCTTCTCCCTTGCTCATTCAGCAAATGAATTTCTTCTCATAATTTTCAATAAGATATTGTATTATATGCTTTATGCAAACATAGTTATAATTGAACTGCAGTATGTGTTTTGTTAAGAATACTTTCTACACCAGCAAAGAAATTCCTACACTACCTGCTAAGTATCTGAAAATTTTGAAATGGTTGATCACGCAATTATCTAATCTTGACTACATTAAGATGTCTGATTTCTAAGTCAAGTTCCATTCTCATATATATTTTGGCTTGATTTCTGTTATTCAGTTTGCTTCTCCCATTTCATATTGAAATAATTAATCTTATTGAAAGCTAAGGCAAACTATTCATTTAGCATGGGGGCCATATCTAGATTATCTTAAATCTCAACCTCAGCCTTCTTGTTTCTTCTTTATTTCTTCTGTTTTTATTTATATTCCCAAAGTGCCTTTCTCTCCTATTTATTTTAATATCCTTTAAAGGTCTAACTCAGCCTGACTTTTTGCTATTCTCATTTTATCCCGACACTTCTTGACCTCAAAAGATGATTTCTTGGCTGCTCATTCCTTTTTTCCATTCCTTATATCTCTCTGCTTACTTCTAATATTCTTTTTGTTTATTCATTTAGCTAGGTCTGATGCTCTTCCTTGCACGTTTTTCTTTTCAAATGGAAGCATATTCTAGATAGTTTATGAACCTTTGCCTAAAGCTTTCCTCTATATAAAAGTCTTGTGTTTAGGCCAGATGACTTACTTAACTAGAATCTCCCTTTTTGTAATAGAAGAATAGAGGTAGTGGTTTTATTCTGTTTTAAACTGAACCTGTCAATGAACACACCTTGGTAAGGTTATTTTCCTGTTCCAAAATACCTAAAATGTCTTCCTTCAGACTAGGTGTGTAATATGATTCTCAGTTGTCTCTGTAATTCTCTGGAAACTTTCACATTTTTAAGGCCTTGTTATGAGTAATAGAATTTGTTTTCCAATCTATAACTATGAAAGCAAAGCCTCCCACACTGTTAAAGAGCCACTGCTCTGAAATAATACTGTAATGATTCCTCTTCATAGCCTCCCTTAGTGTTGGCTTCTAAAATTCCATGAGCTTGAGATCAGCAAAAATTCCTTTTTCTTTCTCTCTTTGTTTTCTTCTTGAATCAGTAAACCCTACTGATGCTTCACCTCTTTTTTTATTCTTATCTTTTCTGTGTGACTTAGCTATACTCCATGTATGACTCTGTTAGTGTTTCTGTTAGTTTCTTTCCAATCCCATTCCATAACTCTGCTCCCTTCATTTTCTTTCTCAAATTGCTTGAACGAGTATGTAAAATGTTAATTTCTTTTTATTCCTCCATACCACTAACAGATCAAGTTTCCTACACAGGCAACACACAGTCATTTTTTTTACAAATTAGAAAATTTCAACTACTGTTAGTGTTAATATTTTCTTTCTTTGGTTTGTCTATCTTAGAACCAATTAAATTCCTTTCTCTTTTGCTGTGTCTTAAAAAAAAAAAAGGGATTTTATTATCTCTCTTTAATAAAACAACATATAGGTTTCATAAATTTCTCAATACATCTGTCCTCATCATAAAGATCTTTTGGTTTCACCAACTTCAATTTGAAAAAGGCTTTATCCATACAGCCTCAGAAAAGGCCTTTTCCTGTCTGCTATATCCCCACTTACTGGTTGTCTGACCCATATTTCTTAGCCTGCAAATCCTTCACTCCCTTTCTCAGACATATGGGAATGATTATATTTTGCAGTAGACTCATTCCAAGTTCACCCACCTAAAACTCCCAAGCTTTCTTTACTGTCTCTCTGAATAAAACTCAGGTTCTTTGGCCCAAGTGTGGTAGCTAATGTCTTTTGGCAGAAACCCTGACTTTTCTCATGCTAATGTCCTTGTTGTAGGTCCTGGCACTAGTAACACTGGTCTGGGCTTAGGACATCCTCCAAGGTGTTTAAGCAGGCAGATGTAATATAAAATTCATAGGCCAAATATAGTACACTTAGCTACTCATTTGGCTTTTCAGGGCTAAAAGGCAGGATGAACTGCTTTTTCCTAATGACTTTTTCCTCCCAGGGCAATGTCTGAATAATCACAGAATAATAGAGGAGATTTAGGAGAGGTGCTCAAGCCCTCTGATCATCTTTGTGGCCTCCTCTGGACCTGCTCCAATAGCTCCAAGTCTTTCTTGTGCTGAAGATCCCAGAGCTGGATGCAGCACTCCAGGTGGGGTCCCATGAGACACTTCTGAGTCAGTCAGAAGTAAGTGAGTAATCATGATCTACCAGAAGACACATGCTGACAGGTCAGAAAGTACTGGGTCCCTGTGCTACCTCACTACAATGTTTTACCAAAAGATAAAAGGAAAAGCAATGAGGTAGATAAAGTGTGCATATCGGGTATTTATAGACACTGCCCACCTTCAGCTAAACAAGGATTAAAAATTGCAGCACCTCGTAGCCTCACCAGCAGTCTGTGCAGTACCAGTGAAAACTCGCAAGTCACGTTTTGTGCCTTTGGCCTGACTTTGCAGGTGTTTTTCTAAAGAACCCATTTAACTCCCCATCACAAAAATTGGCATGTAAAATATGCCCTAAGTTGCAGGAACTGTCTCAAATAATCCTTGTTTGTTTAGGGAGGATTCCTTCTCAAAAAACACTTCTTCCACAAAGGGGGGTGATGTGTATTTTTCTAAACTTTAACCAAAAGATATGTTCTGAAAATAAATTTTTAATAAAAATAGTTTATTTTGGACTCATACAGCAGTCATGTTTTTTAGCACATTAACAAAATGATCTAGTATTTCTGAGTCCTTGAGCATCCATCTGTTGTTATGTTTTTTCCATTGCAGAGAACATACTCGGTCAAGACCACTAAAAAAGGCATTTAAGTGACCGGAATGTGAGAAGAATTCAGCTTCATGCCCTTATTCTCACTCCCTACTCCTATTTCATTCTCCTCTCCAAAGGAGACAGGACTCTGACTCTGTGTGATGGCAAATCCAATGGATCTCTGCATCTTGTTCCCTTACTCAGCCCCCAGTGATCCCCTCTGGGTCCTCTTCGCTAGTCCTAAGCCAAAAGTGTAGGTCTGGCAATGGCCATCTTTCTTCAGGACCTGGAGAAAAGGAAGAGCTACTTCCATATACTGCACCAAGTATAGAATTATAGAATGTTTTGGGTTGGGAGGGCCCTTTAAAAATCATCTAGTGTAAACCCCCTGCAATGATCAGGGCCATATTCAATTAGATCAAGTTGCTCAGAATCCCATCCAACCTGGCCACAAAAGTTTCCAGGGATGGGGCATCTACCACCTCCTTGGGAAGCCTATTCCAGTGCTTTACCACCCTCATTTAAAAAACATCTTTCTTATATCTAATCCATATTAACCTTCCTTCAACTATCCCTAGTTTTGTTGGAAAAGGTTGTGCTAAAATGTTTGTCCCTATTTTTCTTATAGGCCCCTTCAAGTATCTGAAAGGCTGCTATAAGATCCTTCCAGAGCCTTCTCTTCTCCAGACTGAATAACCCCAGCTCTCTGAGCCTTTCCTCACAGGAGAGGTGCTCCATCCCTCTAACAGTCTCCACTGAGCTCCTCTGGGTCTGCTCTAACAGGTCTACGTCCTTCCTGTGCTGTATCAGCAACGTAGCACATTTGAGACCTTACCCAGCAATAAAGATGTTTGCAGCTGCTGCTCCAACATGCAGCCAGGGCTTGGAAATGTGTGGTTCCCTTGAGGCAAGTGTACCATAGCCAGAGAATCTCTGGTCTGGAACCTCAGCTGCACTAAATGCTTTGGACACAGGAATACCAATTGCACTGTAAGGAAGTAAGAATGTGATTTGAATAGCAAATAAATATATACAGTAACCATGATTATTTAATGGTATATTGTAATGGAATTTATTTTCTTCCAAAGCATTTTCTGAAAATAAAATTAAGCTCTGTTGCAACCGGCATATTTGTATAATCTATTTTTATCGCTGTAGACACTGAGGAAACAGTAAAACTGTTTAACATTCCCCGCTCTATTGATTTAGCTTGAGCCTTTTGGAACCACTTTATAGACTCATGCAATGGGTGATACTTGCTGCTGAACAACAGGTCAGGTTGTTTTCTGTGTAACTGAGACATGGTCAGTCTCTTATGTGGAGGACATCACATATTTGGCATGTAGGTATGAACTTACCTATAGTTTAGTCCCCCTTCCTGCAAGGCAAAAAGGGATTTACTTGATTAGTTCTTGAGACTGCTGAATGGCTTAATAAAGGCATTTCAAAATTGCCACATAAGAAGATTCGTGCATATGGTATTTTTTTTTTTACAGAGCAGCAATAATTAGTTACAGAATGGTATCCACTACATTTCAGCACTGATTACTCCTACAACTTATTAGTTTTTCAACTGTGGATGTATCAGCCATAAACAGAACTGAAGTCAATGTTTTTTAACATACATCCTATGTAGTATTTTGGCATACACAACCAGCCTACTTCATCATATAAAAGTAGTTGCATAGTATAAAAGTAGCTCATTAAAGTGTTTTATTTCGCCACACATTTTTCCTGGGCTTTGTAATTTTAAGAAATAGCATATTAGGTTCTCTTTCATTTGTTTTGCTTTCAAAAAGCACATGAACAAAATGGCAGAGCTGATTCAGCCAGGCTTTGTTTCATCAAACTAAGTCATACATGTGAACTCAAAGAAAGAAGGAGGCTTCTCCCTTTCCCAGTATTGTTGTATGCTTTCACAAGCAATACTTTGGGAGATGTAATAAAATAAACAGATTGTTTTTAAACAGATGTTCTTGTGCTGGTCTGCATGGGAACAGCTGATATATAAGGGAATAGTCTAAGAGCTATTACAAAAATAATATTTAAATTGGAACAAGTGCTCTTGTGATTTACACCTAATGTTGTTCTCACTCTGACGGACAGCCAAATGTTACAGAGAAAACATCCAATGCCTGCTCTCATTTTGAAGCAGCACAGAAGATTTCTAGAGAGAAATGTATGAAGGGTGCATGAAACCTTCTGGACTAAGTTTTAAGATGAAGTTCAGTGTTGCATTGTATTAATGGGTTTGATTACAGCTACTCTCAAACTTTTAAAAACCATATATATTTTTAGTAACCAGCTTGGCTTTAAGACTAGGTATTTCAGGGGTTTCTAGGAGAGCTAAATATTAAATTTCTTTGGAGTTTGACTCCTGAGCTACCATTGAAAAAACCTGATCCAACAGGACCCCTGGGAGCTCAGAGCACAGAGCACATTGCTGTATCAAATTTTATGTCAGCTTCAAAACTGCTAAAGCTGCCCTGCAATGAGAGATCACCCATCTATTGAAAGGACTCTTTGAGTGCTCGAAGAGGAAAATGAGAATCTACCACTTGGAACATCAGTGTGGGGGATGTCCCACAGCGTGGTGACTCTCATAGGGAACACCATGAGCATGAGAAAAGCTTGTCTCACAGATGACAGAACTGCAGGTGAGTGCAGGAGGTGTATGGAATTTTAGAGGGAAATTAGGATAGCTGTTCCAGTGGACCTTCTGCTAAACTGGAGGAATAAAATGCACCAGGGCCATGCTATATGGAGGGACACACCAGCTCCCTACTGGCTCCAGTTTGTAGGGATGTGGGGCTGTCAGTCAGCATGCAGAAAACCTTATTCCTGGCAGAAAGTGTGATGCTCACATTTAGGATAAGCTATTTAGACTGGTGCACTGTACAGAGGAGTAGTAGAGAAGAGCTAAATTCCCCCAAAGAGTGTTTCAGTAAGGGATGATTTATAAAATCCCATCTCACAGTTGATCATTAGAGTACTAGTAAATAAAGGTGCAAGCATATAAGTGTCCACAACATTTCATTTCATTTCATTTCAAAAAATCCATGCCCTGTGTCATATCTGCTCTGCTCATATATGAGCTCACAGTTTGATATGATGGGTGGTAGTACAAGAGCCTAGAATAAAAAATGATGAAAGAACTAGAAATGGCCTGCATTGAAAAAGCATTTCTCAGATTTATTCTATGAACTCAAGACATTTCTCAGAGCTCTTCAAGGAGCTTTTGTAGAGGTTGACTTAGAGATCAGGTCTGGTGGCAGGTCCTAGTTGTTGCCAAATACCTCAGTGGGTCACGTTGTACAGTTATGGCTACCCTGGGCTTTAATGAAGGTTTTTGATAATGTGTCTGGAGTGGCTAGTGCAGAGCACGAAGAAAATGCCAGTGCCTGTTCGAGTATGGAGCCAAACCAAACATACATAAGCCTGGGATAGCCTAGCGTTGATCTTATGACCAAATTTCCAAATAAAACTCAAAATATAACAACTTAATTTTCACTTACTATTTAAAAAAACTCCACAGAACTTTTTAGAAAAGAGACAGGGAAAATGTAAGTGGAAAGACAACATTGCATTATCCCTTAGCTGGATGTCTGGAAATCAGTCAGCCCTTGAGACAATCCTGGGCTAGAGATCTGATTCCTTTATCTTCTTTATCCACAAGTCTAGTTCATATAATACAAATCAAAACTCAAACTCTACATTTGAAGACACAGAAGTATGTTCCAAATATTTTCAATTGCCTTTCTTGTTTGGCAAGAGATAACAATCTTGGATGAAATTATCTTTCCAGTCTGAGCCAGTCTGAAGTTTGCAACAAAACTGATTTTTTCTGTTCCATTTTTCTTTTTAAAGCAGGGATTTTTCAGGAACACTGGTGATTTAAATGGCAAAACACTTGGGCCCGTTTTGCTTCCTGCTTTTGCCTCCTAAACATATAATTCCATAGGACTGCCACCAGATGGCACATGCAAGTGCTCTCCAGACACAGTTCTCCAAAGCCCACTCAAGAATATGGGAAGGTAGAATTTGGTATTTGATCTCTTTGCCATTGGCTTTCTAATAACCTAGGATAGGATAAAGGAGGCTTTTCATACTTCTAGCACTCTGGATTTAAATAATAACTCCATCTATGAACAGTGAGGGCAAAAATATTAAAAAAGAACTGCATGTCTTTCACATGTACATTATGTTTCCACACTATCCAGAGGACAAAAAAATACTACCAAACTCTTATACTTGTTCGCAATTCTTTCTCTGGCCCAACTCTGTAATCCAAGTATTGATTGTCATCACATGTCAATTAATTTTATGTATTTAACAAGTTAGGTGACAAAGAGATATTAAATAACAGTAATATTTTAATGTAAAAATACTTATGCCTACAGTCTCTAACAAAATGTAAGGCAAGGACCTTTAGATTTTTTTTTTTTTTTGCATATGCAAATACCTCATCTTTTAGTGCTGGCTAAAATAGACCCTTCAGTGAGAATACAGTAAGAACCATTCTTGTAAAAGGATCTTTTGGATTAATCTATAATTTGAAAAAAAAGTAGAAGAAATGTGCCAATGAAAGAGCTCTTGGCAGAAATCAGCTCTGCTAATATTCTGTTTACTTTCATTTGGTGGTGTGACCAGACAGAATGTGAGTACATGACACAATTCACCCTGCGGTGCAACTCCTGAATCAGCCCCACAGGGGACTTGGACCTCAAGTCACTTGCCTGGTGGTCTTGTGGAAACAGAAAAGCAAAGGACAGGGCTAGGGAGGGCTGGTGGGCTTCTGAGTCTCACCCTCCCCAGGGATCAGCAGAAGAACAGAACAATATGACTGCTGGGTCACCCGTACTATCACTGCGAGAAAAACCCATTAGGTGAAGGTTGAAAAATCTAGGTTTCTCTATGAATATCCTGGGAGACTCAGAACACTAAGAAGGTGAATTTTATACAGGTTCCCCCTCATTTCTCATAGGTTCCCTTTCCCTTTCTGAAAGGCTACTGTCCCTTCACTGACTAGGAAGGGAAGACAAGGCAAAGAGTCTCACCTTATGTGAATCTTATTCTGAGCTCCCACATAAAATAAACACTGAAATTGGGTCATATAACCACTCCATGTGGACATAATGATATCTTGATATATGATATCCTTTCACATTCATCCCTCCCTCATAGTAAAATTATATCTAGACCTCTATATTTTTAAGGTCAAAGAGATTTGTCTTGTTCTCCAGGCAGAATTTAGTGGGATGAGTAAAAGACAGTGGTGATAAGGTTAGTTGGTTATTTATTTAGTTAGTTAGTTAGTTAGTTAGTTAGTTAGTTCTCAGGGGTTTTCACTCCCATGTTTTTTTATTCCCCAGGAAAATGCTGCATCAGGTGCAGATGAAAATAGCAATAAAGTTTCAGTTGTAATAGTATCTTTCTTTGAATTTAAAAATGGTGCCTTAGTCATGGGTTTGATTCCTGTGTTTGCATTCTGAATCATTTTTACTTGGATTATTGACAACAATAACATTTTGTTACATTTTATTTTCTCAGAAAAATATGAAAGGTAGAACTGCATATTCAGTTCTATCTTTTCCTTTCCTGATTTGAGATTGTGAGGAACCTATTTTGTATCAGTACAGTAAGCAGCAGCAGTTTTGGCATTATTTAAAGAAAATACAGGTAGATTTTCCTCTGCTTTCCTAAAATAGCAACAAAATTTACCTGAGATGCAGACTTTGACAGTAACAGTGTTATCCAGTAGTTTCTTCTGTATGAAGCTAACATTACTTTATGTTAGGATGTGCAAATTTTGGAATGAATTTGAGATAGTAAATGAAAACCCAAAAAGATGGACCAGTTAAATATACTCAGACATGGATAAGAGATGTTCTACCAAAATTCCCCAGAGTTAAGTAGCTAATTTTAAATAAGGAACTTCAGACTTCTTTTGCCACTCAGTTTCTCTGTGGACTGGGAGTTTGAACAAAACAAATCTCCTTACAATTTTCATTTGGCAATGTTAGCATAGTACCATCATTTTCAGATTGTTTACTTTTCTTAATGCTGGTTTAGTTCACATCTGAACAGAGCCCCTGGTATAAGTTTGGGATAACTGAGGTTTTTTTTCAGATTTTAACACATACATGTGCTAACTTCATTACAGAGTGTGTTTAAAGTATATTTTTAAGTAATTTTCAGCTTTTGAAGCAGCGAAGTTGCAACTAAGTACAAAAACAAGAGCAAGAAGACCTCTTTTTTACTAATGCTACCACAGGTGTGAAAGCAACAGCACTGTTCTTCAAACTGGTAAACTGATGAGTTTGGTGAAAGACTCAGGTTTCCTCCAGTTCAAAGAAAGAAGAAAAGACGAAAGAACAGAAGAAATAATAATGAGTGAGGAGCTTGGTGTGGCATAAATTACATTTATTTCTTTTTTTCAGCTTGCTAATACCCTTTTATTATTTTAAATTACCTATTTAGCAACATTTTAGAATGAAATGACAGGGGTATTTCAAGTTAATCTTACTAAGAGGTTGGTGTTTCTCCGTAAGACAATTCATGCGTCACACTGCTTTCACTTGTCCAACTGCTAATATAAATGATGATCTGTTGAAGTGATCTCTCTTGGCAAGATATGAAACTGGCAAGGATTTCTGGACAGCTGAGTACATTTACTTTATGAACAAGCACACTGTTCTGTGTACCAGCACTCACTGCATTGCATTAAACAGTCCTGTGAATATAATGTGACTTTCTGAGAGTTTTAACAAACAAATCTTTTGCTGAGAGGCTATAATACTTACAATGATTGGAGCTTCTGTTTTGTGAGGGTTGATAAGTTTCTTTTAAAATTCTGAGAGAGCGAAATCAGCTAATTTGATCATGAAGAAGGAAATGAATATCCTTCATCTCCTTTGCCCTGTACCATATCTAAACTTTAGCATAATCATCTGGAATTTAATTGTGGTCACATTTAAAGAACAGACATGCTTCAACTTCAGTGTAGCCCAGATGGCATCATTAACATATGGTCGTCTCTGTTCTCAGAGAAAAATTCTGCTAGCACTGGTTGAGTTAATAACTACTTTCAGGTTAATGTGTTGTGAATATGGGTGGGTGACAACAATAGTATTTTTTTTTTGGTGGAAAACCTTCTGGCATTGCTAATTTACCCAGGCTGATAATTTGCCCCACAAGGTGGAGGTGGGTGCAAGATCAAATCCTGACTGACAAAGACTGAGGCCTGTGTTAGGAAGAGACTATTGGTCTGTGGGTTGGTGTACCTTGTTTTTACACTGTCTTTTTAATCTGTGTTGACCAAAGACTATTCTGAGAAAATTGGACCTTTTTCATGTCTTGGAATTTAAAACATTACAACATATAAGCATGAAAATGCAAAAACTTACTATCTTTTTCTCCACCTGTATTGCAGCATTTTTATTTTTATAGCTGAAAATACTGAAAATCTAGGAATGCTTTTCCGAATCTGTACATAATTTCAAATGATGTTTTGGAAAGCTTGTAAGAAAAATACTCATAAGATCTCATTTTGTATGTCATTATATTTATGACACCACCATTCACTGATGGCAGAGTACAGTGATTATAAACACAACAGTCAGAGTTTAATCATTCCCATCAGCAGTGATTTCACTCATCCTCAGATGTCCTTAAAAGTACCATCTTTAAGCTGACACAGCACAATCTACCAGTATTGTGCCTATTTGAGAAATGAGGCCTTTGACTCTAAATTGGACTCCTCAGCAACTTGCAACTCTAAATTAAAAATAACTAAAAGAACCTGCATAGTCACCATATAGCTTCCAGTATAATGCTTTTCACTGCTAGAGAAAGTACACAGGCATGAGAAAAAGTTCAAAGTAAGATTAAATGGAACATGAAACAGTGGTTTAGTCAGTTGCATATGTTCTTGCAAGTCACTAAGTATCACTGACCCAGCATCATTTTGAAGGATCAGATTTTCCTATAAAATTTGAAAATGAGCACTTGACTAAGTATAGTCAGTAAAGATCAGACTTGATTCTGCAGGGGAGTGGAGTTATTTTCCTGAATGTTTTAGCTGTATCCTAACTTGGATGGTTGTATTCAGCCTTCTTACATTTCTGCTGATAATTGACAGCAAACGATCCAGTTTTTAATCTATTCGTTTAGGATTTTTCTGTTTTGGTTTGGTTTGTTTTAGGGCTTTTTGTGGTGCTGCTTTATTTTTTTGCCCTGCTGTGATCTGCTAGAAGTAGTTTGTACTGCTGGCACATCCAGATTTGGCACATACTGATGAAAAATCAGTTCAAGATAATGGTGTTGGATTGTCAGATTTGAGTTTAGTAGACATGGTAACTAGATGCTCATCTTCCTATTTTTATCTGGGGTTTGCACCAGCAAGTAGCTATTGGCCAATAGCTGACTTACCAGCAGATCTGGTTGCTGTTATTTACTCCTAGTATCTGACTTAGGAATTTTAGTTTCCCTAATTTTTAGTGCGACTCAGGTGATGCAGACATCTGTGGTGGTCAGTTAACTGAAACTGCAAACAAAATTGCAGGTGAAATAATTTGCTTGAGGAGTTTAAACCTGAGGTGACTCCTAAAGACTGAGCAAGATCTCTGGTGAGAGATACTATTTGTGTATAAAGCTCATAAAACACTTGACAGTCTTCCTAGTTTAGGGTCATTATGCAGTATAAAATAGTTATTAGCAAACGGATAAAAAGAACACACACAGCAACAATGCAAGCACAGAGTCCAAATGAAACCCCAGTGTAATCACTGGGCCTTAATTGATTTCATATGAGCTGTTTCTAACTCCACTTAGTAATTTATGAGTGCTTAAAATAAATTTGTGAAATCACTCTGATTAGCACTATACCAAAATGTCTGATGAAACAATGACTTTGTTCACTAAATTAAAAGGATTTTAACATCAGAATTATATTTTATGAACTTGGACTTTGATGAAGAAAGGAACGTAGTTTTCTTACCAAAACATCAGATTCGTTGTATACAGCTGGAAAAAAAAAATTCATAAAGGCATTAAAGAATAATACTGTGCTCTGTCTTTTGTTAATACAGAATGTGGAATTCCAATTTGCATTTGCATCACTTGGCAAACCTGCTGTAAAAACAAACTCAATACCACCATTCCTCTTTTTTTAAATATTTTGTCTAGTTGTATTACCAGAGATCTTTGTCAGAGATCTTTGCTTGAGGTCAAAGAGGCCATTGTATTGCCTGTATTCATAAAAGTGTAAATAATCTAACAGGACATAGAAGATTGACATGAGTTGAAGGTGTCTCCTTTAGTCTTTGCCAGTTCTTTCCAAACTGAATGCAGATGTATTTAGGGGAAAACTACTGATGACTCTCAAAAATGAAGGAGAACAAAAGAAGCCCTTCCAGTGACAGTAACTTTAATCCAGGTGATATAAATAATTGAAATGCATCTCTCTTAAACTCTTTTAGCCCCGAGGAATAAGTGCCACAAAATGAGTTGAAACAAATTAACAATAAAACATTTTTTGCCCAAGTCCAACTTTTTAACTCAGCTTCAAGATTGATAAAACCATTGCCACCATTCTGTTCAGCAGTAAGAAATGCCTTTTTCCCATCCTGTTTGCCTCATAAGATATGGCTTCCCCAGAATTCTTCCAGTCAGTGGTTCACTGACAAATAAAAAGTGCTATTTATCCTTCTTCCCTAATGAATGTTCCAATCAAGATGTTGCAAAGTTTTTAAAAACCAGTGTCTCTCACACTCTTTGCCTAAGATGGAGGAAGTTCAATGGAGTTTTTAAAGTAGATCAGTAGACTGAGCTACATTTCTTTTATCAATTTTAAAAAGAAACATAGAAACAGATATGAAAGTTCTTTAATATGAAGGAACTCTTACTTCAAGTGCAGCACTGCATGTTGTTTGCTCTGGTCTATATGGTGTATTTTCCATCTCTGTGTTGAAAGTAAGGCTTTTCTATATTGTTTAGGAAAACATTTGTGAATCACATTTGGTCCAGGGGCTGCATGTTTCAGTTTATATAGAAAATACAAAACAAATGGTAAAAGTTGTTATAGATCCAAAGTAATTGGGGGTATCTACACCTAAACTGCCAATACTCAAGAACAAACTCATGTGAGGCAAAAATTCTAGAGGTAATTGATGTAAAAAATTTGTCCGATGCTGGTGGCTGTCTCTTTGTCTCCATGTCATTGGGGTTAGACTTGCTTGAAATTTTTATAACAGCACTTCCCAACAGAAGACAATATTTAACCATAACCAGCAAAAGGAAAATATGAGTCTCATTTCTTCTGATGTAAATGTGACACCTTACTGAATATAGTTATATTTTTCATGTCACAGTGGCTGTTAAGCCATGTGAAGCAGATTAAAGGAAGGGGGAAAAGTAAATGTAGCACAAGCTGCAGACAGCTATCCTTCACACATCTATACAGGGAGACTCCTCATCTGAAAGGCCTATGATTGCTTATCCTATCCTTACGTGAGAATGACTAAAGCATGACAGCTGGCACCTCAGAACTGGACAAAAAATTGAAAACTTTTTGATTCCTACTCACTCCTTGGAATGAGAGAGAGTAAAGAAAAAAATAGCCAATTTACATGAATCTGCTCTTTATCGCAGGGCATAAAATATTCTGCAAAAGGTAAATGTTCACATTTCTTACCATCTTGAAGCACACCAGGCTAAACCAGAGTCAAAGGAGTCAAAGAAACCTGCAGAGTTGCTTTTTCCTCTATAAAAAAGTCCTTTAGATGGCAACTTCCCCCCAGAATATAACTGTGTCTGGATAAGTACTCTCTATTTTCTCACTGACAACTAGCAAATGGGAGTGGTGTTTTAAATTTAGAGTAGTTCAAATGAATGTTTCTTAATGTCATTGGACTACTTTGCCTATGGACAAGACTAAACTATAACATATTGTGAGCAAATAATTTTACCATCGAAAGCACAGCCCTGAAAGGACAGCATAGCAGGCTCTTCTAAGGTTTTGGGAAACAAAACATGAAATCATGTCAGAAATCAGAGTAACTCGATCTAAGTACAAAGAGAGCTAAGGAGTTCTTCCTAAAATGGGAAGAAGCCTTCTGTAGATAGAGGGTTCCTTCCCCTGTGTTCTAGTGTCATAGGGTTGAGATGAAGTTCAAAGTCAGACAAAGTCAATATCTCTGACCTTCTCTTAGCAAAACAAACACTAATATTCAGTAACAGTTCAATAGCAATGAATGTTTTTCTTAAAGGACAGGGTAGAGTCAGAGACTTTGCTCTCCCTTTCCAAGGATAAGCTTGTTCCACTGCTCAAGACTGCACTTTAAGTCAGCTCAGAAACTGAATAATGCCAATGTATTAGTGTGGCAAGAGTAGCTTCATGGACATAGAAAATGAAGAAGAAAGGATTTGGATCTTATCAGTCTTGTAGTTACTGAATACAAAAGCTAAGTTCTTGCCTTATGTCTACACATCGTGAAAGAGGAAAATCTTTTGAGAAGGTATCATCCCAAAATAACTCCACATCTACCTTTTCTTTATCATGTGCTTAAACAAGTATTTCTTCACGGTGAATTTTTCTGCGTTTGTACAAAGGTTTGACATTGACATTTTTGTAGAACTTCTTCTACACCATGTCGTTTTTGCTTTTCACTTGCTACCTTTGATTAGTTTTAAATGCCTTTAACAATTTTGTCCTAAAACCACTACTATCTCCTTGATTTTTTTTAATAAACCTTTCACGTAGATATTCTGAAATAATTATAAGCCTTGCCTTTCTTAGATTTTGATCTACCTTTACATTCAGTAAATAGGAATCATCTTTCTCACAAGTGATTAAATTTTAAGTGTGTTCTGGGATTTTGGCATATTTTTAAGTTGTTTTTTTCCCTGCGGTTCACCTATAGTGATCTGTGCCTGTGCATCTCACTTAAAATGCATAAATGCTTCACCAATGGTTTTCCAATCTCAGGAGGCAACTATCCCTGCAATGATTCTAGACAAATGCAGACCAAATGAGATTGGTTGCTGCTGCATTCGGTTCTGTCTGGTAGAGCAAATGCTGTCTTCATGTTTAGAGTATTTCTAATCTTATTTCTTTACAGCTGCAGTCTAGACTTTTCTAAAATAAAATGTCTGTTCAACAGCAGGGCACAGTTTAGGGCTGTACTTGCTTTCATACTATGTGGGGCCTTAGTAATTTCTTGAAAACAAGAGTTGTGTCCTATTTCACTTTTCTTTTTCCTACAGTCTCTTTAAAGCGGTGACTCTTTTGACTTCATGCTGGATATTCCAATGGGGTTATGCTTCACAAGTTCACTACTGTAGGGGTATTGTCTTGCTTTTCTTCCAAGAAATTGAACTGGCTGTGCTCTGCTATCATAGAATAATTCAGGTTGGAAGTCTCAAAGCAGGGTCAGCTCTAAGCTCAGACCAGGCTGCTTAGGGATTTGGCCAGTTGGGTCTTATAAGCTTCCAAGAACACAGATCATCCAAACTGCCTGGGCAACCTGTTTTGTTGCTCTTCTGTCCACATGAAGGAAAAGCTTCTTAATATATTGTGGCTGAACTTCTTGTTTCAATTTATGTCCATTTTCTTTTGTTCTTCTTTTGAGCACCACTGAAGATACTGTCTCCATCTGCTCAGTTACCTCCGAATAGCTTCTGCCAGACCGGTCTCAGGTCCTCCTGAAACCCATGTCTCCTCCAGGCTGAATAAGACCTATTTGTAACCTCTTCTCAGGACAAAAGCTTCAGCCCCTGATCATCTTGATGGCTCTCTGCTGAAGTCACTCCATCTTACTGGTGTCATTCTTTTATTGTGTACGGTGTGTCTGAGAAAACTGGATGTACTACAGTGTTCTAGATGTGGCCTAAAAACTGTCAAGTAAAAGTGAGTAATTGCTTCTGCTAATACATTCCAGGAAGCTGTCAGCCTTTGATGTGAGGACATGCTGCTACCTTATATTCATCTGGTCTACCAAGGCCTCAGGTCCTTTTCCACAGAGTTGCTCCCTGCCAGTATCCCAGTAGGCCCAGCTTGTATCAAAGGTTTCTTCCCAGTTGAATGATTTGGCATCTGTCCTTGCTGAAATCCCATCAACTCATTCCTCCACCTGTCTATAATTTTTTCCAACTTTTATCAGCTTCTTCACTTCCAATCAGTGAAACACCACAGAGTTTCTCCACCTTCTGTGCAGTTGGGGCTCAGCCTCTCTGCTGAGTCTGTGTCATCTTCCCAGACACTGTGCATTCCTGATCTTTGTTCTGCATCTCCTCAATGCGGCAACCTGGCTCCTCAGCAAACGCACGGCTGCTGTGGTCTCCCACAATGTCAGCCTTTAGGCTCCCTCCAGAGCCCTGCTGGGAACAAGACCTCCTCTTTCCCAGATGCAGCTGCTTGACATTCCCAAATCAGATGGCAGCCAAGATAAAAAATGTATGCACTTTTTAGCGTAAACAGCTGAAAAAGTATTTAGCAGCTGATAGATTTGGTAGAATAAAAACTGTAGAATAGCTAACCTTTCCCAGCAACTGTCACTCCAAAGTTTCTAGAAGACTGTCTACAGGTCCCCAGAGATGTCAGAATAAGGTCTCAGAAGATACAGAAGAAGAGCCTGGAAAGTACTCTGCAAACTCTTGTGTCCGTTAGCTTGAGTTTTGCATATTTTAGCAGTTCTTGTTTATGTTAAAGCCACATTCTCCTAGCAATCTCATTCTCCATTTTGGGTCTCTGATTCTTTCTACAATTCGGTCTTGAATTAGGGATTCTGTAAAACCTCAAAATTACATATTTAACTTGACAGTCTCAATTCTATTGTAAATGCTTGAAAAGTTTCATCCCCTCTTTCAAGTTTTCATAGGAAACTGATATCTTTTAAAAGACTCTTTTTCTCTAGGAGTTCTGTTTTCCTAAAATATCTGTAGTACAGGCTGACAACTGCTCTATGCCATTTCACTTTTCTGGAATAATAAATGCTTCTCATAGCTCTGGGCCAAAAGTACATCTATACAAAAGAAAATACCTTCTGCTTATATTTTTTAAAATTCTATTTATTCATCCTTATGAAGATATGAAATTCATGCTCAACTTTTCTGCAGTATTTCTGAGGAAATTTTACCACATTTAATTATTTAGTTTATTAGCTACTAGGAATTTAAAAATTCACCACTTCAACTTTCATATTTTAAGAAACTGTTCCTCCCTTTTTTTAGACAGTGCTCTGTGGGAAACTTGTATCAGATTATGTGACAACACAATACTGAGCAAGTATGGAACATAAAAATGTGGTGAAGGTGAGAAATAGAAATCTAAGCAGACATCTCATAAGAAAAAAAAAATTGCAATATTCAGGTATTACTTTATTCCACCACAGACCTAAAAAGGTTATCTGTTTAGTGCCAACAGATGACAGAAAAAGAGACAGAAGGGCATTTAAAGACACAGATTTAGACTCTTGCCTGAAGTTGTAAGCAATAAACTACATAGCCCAGAATCACAAAGAAGGCCAGCAACTGTTCCAGAAACTGATGTGACATTTTCTGCTTTGAATACAGTGAACTGGTCACTAAACTCCATATGCTTTAAATAAGCAGAAACTTTTCTCAGTTTTAAATTTAGTTTCCTTAATCAAAGTTCATTTGGGCATATTCAGGTCAAACATAATCTAAAAGGTTATTCTGCTTACAGTATTTGCATATGAAGGAAGAAGGTGAACAGCTTTCCAGATTCCTGGAGTATGTGCAACCTATGTTGTGACACAGCTGGTGAGGGAAGGGAAGGTTCAGGGAAGGTTCCCCACTGGACCTGTTGTTTTTGAACAGAGAAGGACTGGTGGGTGATGTTGTTGTCAGAGGCCATCTTGGGCACAGCAATCACAAAATGAGAGTTTTCAGTTCTCAGAGAAATAAGGAGGGGTATCAGTAGCCCTTCCACCTAGGACTTCCACCGGGCAGACCTTGGCCTGTTTAGGAGATTTGTTGACACAGTCCCCTGGGAGGCAGTCCTGAAAGGCTAAGGAGTCCAGGAAAGCTGGACATTCTTCAAGAAGGAAATACTGAAATGCAGACGCAGGCCATCCTCATGTACTGAGATAGTGGGGAAGACGACCGGTCTGACTGAACAGAGCTCTGGCTGGAACTCAGGAAAATAAGGAGAGTTTGTGACCTTTGAAGGAAGAGACTGGCAACTCAGGAGGACTACAAGGACATTGTGAGGTTAAGCAAACAGAAAATTAGAAGGGCCAAAGCTCAGCTAGAACTTAATCTGACTAGTGTCACAAAAGACAATAAAAAATGTTTCTATAAATACAAAGCAACCAAAGGAAGGCTAAGGAAAATCCCCTTGTAATACCTCCTTTGCCTTAGTCTTTAATAGCAAGGCAGTTGTTTTCTGGGTACCCAAGTCCCCTGAGCTGGAAGACAGAGATGAGGAGCAGAATAAAGCCCCCATAAACCAAGGGAAGATGGTCAGTGAACTGCCACACCACCTTAGACACACACAAGTCTGCAGGGCCAGATGGGATCCACCCAAAGATGCTGAGGGAGATGGGGGAAGTGTTCTTTGAGTCACTTTCCATCATTTACCAGCAGTCCTGGCTAACTGGGAGGTCCCAGTTAACTGGAATTTGGCAAATGGGAGAGAATGCAGTTGTTGTCTACCTAGATATCTTTGACACCATTTCTCACAGCATTCTTCTGGAAAAATTGGTGGTTCATGGCTTGGATGGGCAAAAATACTGTCTGGAAGGCTGAGCCCAGAAAGTACTGGCTAATTAAGCTATATCCAGTTGGTGTCGGGTGTTCCCATGGCTCAGTGCTGGGGCCAGTTCTGTCTAATACCTTAATTGATATTAGAAGCACCTTCCAGCAGTTTGCAGATGACACTAGGCTGGGAAGGAGTGCTGATCTGCTGGAGGGCAAGAAGGCTCTGCAGAGGGATCCAGACAAGCTGAATTGTTGGGCTGAGGCAAATTATGAGGTTCAATAAGTTAATATAACCCCATGCAGTGCTTCAGGCTTGAAACAGAGAGGCTGAAAGGCTGCCCATAGAAAAAGAACCTGGGGGTCCTGGTCAACATTGGCTGAACATGATCCAGATGTGCCCATGTGGCCAGTGGCATCCTGGCCTGTATCAGCAATGCTGTGGCCAGCAGGACCAGGGTAGTAATCATCCCCCTGTACTCAGCACTGGTGAGGCTGCACCTCAAATCCTGTGTTTAGTTATGGGGCCCTCACTGCACAAAGGGTATCGAGGTACTGGAGTGTGCCCTGAGAAGGGAAACAGAGCTGGGGAAGGGTTTGGAGCACGAGTCTTATGAGGAGCAGCTGAAGGAGATGGGGTTGTATAGCCTGGAGAAAAGGAGACTCAGGGGGAACAGCTACCTGAAATGAATTGTCAGGAGGTGGGGTTTGGTCTCTTCTCCTACGTAATAAATCACAGGACAAGAGGAAATGGCCTCGAGTTGCACCAGAGGAGGTTTAAATATGATATTGGGAAATTTTTTTTCACTGAAAGGGTTGTGAAGCTTTGGAACAGGCTGCTCAGGGAAGTAGTGGAGTTACCAACCCTGGAGATATTTAAAAGATGTGTAGATGTGGGACTTACAGACCTGGTTTAGTGGTGGACTTGCCACTTGCTGGTTTAACAGTTGGATTTGATGATCTTGGAGGTTTTCAACCTAAATGCTTCTATGATCCTATAGATGAATACTCTAAAGGTCAGGAGAAATACTGCAGAATATACACACCCATTCTCCAAAATGAGTGCCAAATGAGTTGCTACGTATCTTTGCTTTATATAGAAAAAGAAATATTTGAAGTGTTTAAAGGGACATAATGCTAGAGTAAGAACCTGACAGATGACAAATGCTGAACACCCACTAAAATATTATTCTTTTTTATTTCAGTACTCTTCAAATTCTAAAAAGGGTGCTTCAATCCAGCAGAAATGAAACATGAACTTCTGCACTTTGGAGTGAGAAATGTTGCTTTTTTTAGTATTGGTATAAACTGGATTTTTCAACTCCATTTTCAATTACAGAGATGCTTAAAACACCATATAAAGACACTGTATCATCAAGGAGCTATGAGAGAACAAAAAAAATGCTTGTGTTTGGTTATGATGATCCCACAAGACAAGCACTGAAGACATTACTCTGATGCTTAGGGAGATTTTGTTTTATAATTTATCTATCCAAAGAAATTAAGTACTGATGCATTCATCTGTTTTCATTATGCTGGTTATGATAAGATTCCTAAGCAATGCCCAGAGTAGGGAAATGTGACACAACAACCAAAGGAAAGTCTGGAAAATGTATGCTTAAAATGACAAGTATACTTAGCCTAGTAAATTCTTAACCCTTCTGCTTCCCTCCTCTGTGACCAGTGGCTTCTGCGGATATGTCACTGAGAAGAATACTGATTTTATCAGTGCCTCAAAGTGTGCTAATTACCTCATTTCTAAGAAATGCTATATTATGACTGGTAACAGCTCTTTAGCATCCACTCAGCAGGAAATTCTTGGCAGAGCAGAGGTCTTGATACATGTAATTAGCATTTCCTCTCATTATAAATAATTGTTCCTCATTTTCTACTAATTCTTTTCTAGGCTATTGATATCCTTGCAGTAACAATGGACAAACCTAAGCAAACTGGGATTTGGAGCATCTCTCTTATGAGGAGAGGCTGTGGAAGCTGGACCAGTTTAGTCTAGAAGACTGAGAGGAGATCTCATCAATACATATAAATATCTCACAGGTGGGTGTCAAGAGGATGGTGCCAGACTCTTTTCAGGGGTGGCCAGTGACAGGATGAGGAGTAATGGCCATAAACTAAAGCACAAGAGCTCCACCTCAACATGAGGAACCACTTCTTCACACTGAGGGAGGCAGAGCACTGAAGGAGGCTCCCCAGGGAGGGAGTGGAGTCTCTCTCTCTGCAGACATTCAAAGCCCATGTGGACTGTTCCTGTGCTACCTGCTCCAGGTGACCCTTCCTTGTCAGGGACATTGGACTAGATGATCTCCAGAGGTTCCTTCAAACCCCAAAAATTCTGTGAAACTGTTTAATGAATCTTCCATATGCTGATTTTTTTACTGTGTAACCAATTGCTGTGCCATTGGCTACGCAGTATATTAATGTCATTAATCTTTGTGTTTGATGAAAGTTAAACCTGTTTGGGAAAAGTGTATAATGCTGAGAATATGATTGTCCATATTGTACGTGTTCTATCTTCTTTGTTTGAAACTTTTATCTTTGGCAGGATTCAGTTCAAGATGAAGACACCAAAAGTACTGTCTATATATAATCTGAGTGCTTAAACCTCCAGAGTAATTAACAAAGACATGGTCAATACAGTCAATGATGTGGAGAGTTATTCAAGCAACCTTCCAAAAACCTTCCTGATGTGATCTGAGATTTCATCATTTCATCATCTCACCTTCAAAAAGGCACAAATATTCTTAAATTCCATGGCTTCTTAAGCCCTTCATATCTGTGAAGCAGACATCTCAAGTGTCTGGGCATCTTAAATGAAACTAGAAGTCAATGTTTAAGCAATGGAAAATCAGCCTCAGTAAGCTGAAATTGCTTCTAGGCTCCACTGCTCCTCAGCTGCCATTATTTTTTCAGAAGCCTGGGTGGCTCTTTGGCAATTATAGTAAGTTGTTATAATAATAAACTTACAACTACCATTACAGGCCTGGTTGACTGGTGATTTCAAACTTCATCTACAACACTGCTGTAGTTGATGACATTTCTGTCACCACACTGCCAGAAGGATGTAGATACTCCCAATGCATTACTGAATGAATAATTTGTTTCCTATTCTCACTCCACTCTGGGCTAAAAAGGCTTTTTCTGGTTCTTGAAATACAAAATACAGCAGAAAACTTGCCTTCTTTCCCAGGATGATCCAGAGGTAGGAGTAGATTTGTAGTCTGGGACCTGGCAGAGCTCAGGTTAAGGTACTGCTCTCCACATTATTCTTGTCTCTCTATGAGGGCTATCAGTATGATGAAGTATCAAAAAAACAAGGGAGAAATATGGATGTGTGAGTTTTTTTGAACTTTACTTGGATGCTTAGAAATACAGGACAGGAAAAAAAATATGCATTTTAGACTTCAACTGTATGAATTATTGTCTGCCACTATAGATATAATATCAAAAGTATCTCAAATCCCAGGCAGGTATTTGCAAGTTAGTCAGAAGTAAAATAAATTAATAATAAATATTTCAAGCTTAACTGCTTAATATTAGCAATCAGCATAAAATTATTTTGCTGTAAGTACACTATTCTTATATTACAGTAATTCAGCTTTTATACTGCCATAATTCATTTACTAAAATAAATGTCACTCAACATGATGCAGTTCATCCTACTTTGTTGAGCAATGGGTAATCACCCATTACTCAGAAGTTCAGAATTTATAGTCTTAATGAAAGGAATACACTGCAGAAGAACCATGACTATTTTGAGTCATCACTTTTACTATGAAGTGAATGTAAAGATGCTGCATTTCATAAACTTACATCCTGTTCTTTTTAACCCATACCTTCGTACAGCCTATTGCCCAGACAAAATTTAGATCTTATGCTAATATGTTATATTACCATTTATCCTTTTTTTTCCTGTGCATGAACACTGGTTCTGTGAAAATGTAGATATTTTCTAGAAAAACCTTGAAATCAAGTCCATTTCCTAGAACTGAGTCTTTCAGAAGATAAAGTGAGTTATTTTTCTTTCTTAGTTTCCTCTACATTTTTTCTCATTCTTGATTATATAACTTTTCTCACTGGTAACATTTGCCGACATTAAGTACAGGAATTATTGCCCTTTATTTTTTTCCAGGCTGCTCAGTAACCATGTTGTGGCCGTCTGGGCTGGCACATTCTGTTCTTAATTAGGTTTACAGATATTTTGACTCATTCAAAGTCTCACTAATGCTCTGTGTCTGGCCCATAATGGTCTTTTATCACAGGTCTAATAGTTTTCTTTGTCTTTTCAGAGATGGCTGAAAAGTCAGGAAATAGTTCTTTTTGTGAATGTTGCAGATCATTCCATCCACTTCTTATTTTTCTCCTTGCTGACATCTTTGATGTGTTTTTTCTTCATTCCTCTTCATTTTAGACATTCCCTCTCCTTGGCACAGACATTCATGAGAACTTTAGTGTGGCTTCACTGGCCTTGCTTGCTAAATTTCACTGCATTACCTGGTGACTGACTCTTTCAGAAGAAAACTGAATGCACATGCACATGTGATTGTCTTCCTTACCTTACTTGTCAAGCCTGAGAGCAACTATCACTCTCACTATTTGCAACTCCTTCTTGATAACTGACCAGTACAACACACTTGGGCTGAGACACTCTCATGCTCTAAGGCCTTTCACATTCACAACATACTTTTTCCAATAATGCTTATTAGCATTGCTCATAACCTTTTTTTTTTTTAAATTTAGGTGAGTAGTTGCACTGACTGCCTGTAGACATGGAACCAAATAATTATAGACTGTAAGGAAAATAAAAGAGTTTTCTCATAAACTGGTCTGTTTGTAGGAAAGTACAGCTCAGTTTTACAGATGTGAAAGCTATGGCTATTTCACATTTGCTTGTAAATCCTTGCTATTCTGTATAGTGCCCTGTATCTTAAGAGCCTCCAAGTACTGCCATAAGGTGAGTATGAAGAAATAATTATAGCAATCTAAAATGTGACTAACTAGTAAAATCTGCCCTCTGAACTTCCTGACATGTTAAGATGGTGTGTTCCGTTTGATGACTTACTGCAGCTCAGATGAAATCAAAGGACCTGCGGCAATTCAAAGGAGCTGAGAATTCTTATTGTAGTCAAACAATGGAAAGACATTAAAGTTCCTGACATTAACACGAACAAATAAGAACTTCATTTCAGAAAAAAAGATAAGTGAATGAAATGAATCATCCAACATCTAGTCTTGCAAGGACAAATTATGTGTTCAAGTTTCTTGTGTAATCATGCAAAGGAATACCTGCAGCTTAAGTAGCAGTTTTGGACAGACTGGGTATACATAGAGTAATACAACTAATTATGACACCTTATACTTAGCACCTTTCGTCACAAAGTACACTATCAAGCCCTAGTCATTTGATCCTTACGGCATGTCTGTAGAAGACTATTATACTGTTGTAGAGATTGCACACAGAGATTAAATGGTTTGGGTTAGGCCACACAGCAAGTGAGCAGCAGAGCCAAAAGGAGAGCGTGAGTGTTGGCTTCCAGCCCTGTGCTCCAACTACTGGACTGCACCTCCTTAATACTTAAATCCCATATTGCTCCTCTAACAGAGCTACTGAAACTTTTGAGCACTCCTCTAAGTTGTGGTACGATATCAGACCTGTTGTGTTTCTCTCTCCCAGCTCCTTTACGATGTCACAAAATACTGTAAATTACACTTTTAAAGGTCTCATTTTGCAAGCTGCCCCAGGTCGGCCAGTCCTGGCGGGGGTCAGCCTGACATTGTGTAGCTCCCATACGCTGTCCCCCGTGCACAATTGCTGGCTGCTGCTGGTGCTGCTTCTCTGCTCGCTTTCGTTACGGCCTCAGTGTTATGCCCTTAGCTCTACTGTGTGAGTGGCTGGACCATTCTGTGCTTAAATAATTCCAGCTATAGGCTAGCTAATGGGAAACAGATGTCTCCCTGGCACTGCTGGGAGCTTTCGGTCCTGCCGCTCCCGCAGCTTCTCCCTGGCAGACGTTCAGGTAACTGCTCTGGCACAGCCACGACCGCCCGGAGCTCTGCCTGTGCCTCGGAGGGCAGAGGGCGACGGAGGAGGAGAAGGGGGCGAGCGGAGGGCGGAGCAGCCCTCGGGCAGCTGCCGTGCCGGCGATGGATGGAGCGGGGCCGCTCGCTCGCCCGCTGCCCGGCGGGGCCCGGGGCACCGCGCTGCTGGGACGGGCCGGGACGGGCCGGGGCACGGCATCGCACCGGTTCCGTTTCCTGCGGCCGCCACAACGAAGTCACGTTTGCGAACTCTGCGCTTCACGCTGCGCCGTGGGGGCTCGTGGAGCTGCGGGAAACAGCGCTGCCCGAGCCAGCATGATGCTCGGGAAATAAGGAAAAAAAACAGCCACGGAGAGAAAAAAAAAGGTAGGAAATGCCGAAGAGAGGGCCTTGCACGCTCCCTCTTTGTGCTGCAGCAACCGGGGGTGTGACTGAGTCCCCAAAGCACCCACCCTCCGGGGTGCCACCCAATGGCTGCCGTGAGCTCGGCACAGCCCCTCCCGCCCGCCTCGGCTGAGCGGGACCCGCCGGGACACTGCCCGCGCTGGCTCGCACGGGCTATGACATATAAAGGCTGTCAGCAGCTCCTCTGGCCAGAAGCTTCACAACCAGCACAGTTTTGTTCTTTGGGGGGGTTGTAATAAGAGACACTTCTTCACAAAGGTTCATATCATCACATAGGAGAGTGCTATATATACTGGGAGAACAATAGACTGTGTTCTTTTTTTCTTGGTATTATCCAGAGGTAAGCCATTCAGCTCCATAAGTTTGCTTTGCATGCAGTTTTATGAGTGCTCATCACATTTTGCTGACCTTAAGTTTTGTATGCTATTTCTAAGATGTCCTGCTTTCATGCTGTATATGTTTTCTTTTGCCTACCAGTTTTATCTTTGCCACCTTGTGTCAGAACAGTCCATGCCTATGGGATAGGCATAGCCTAGGATGTATTTTTAATTTTCAGTGGAAAACATGATGTGAGGTTTCTTGCAGTCTCCCCATTTAAGATTTACAGTGTGGTTTATGGACTGATCTGGTGTGATAGCACTGGCACTATTTGAGGAATACTACTAGCTCGGAGCATGTAATTAGTGGTATGATGATACTTCATTTGGTGTGTTTAGTAAGACCATCATCACTTAATACAGTTATTGAAAATTGCTCAGCAACACATGTTCTGTGTGGATTGTTTTTATGATTGAGTTGACAGACAATGATTTTTCTGGTCACAGCCTGTCAGTTCACTTTGTGTTGCTACCCAGACGTGAAGAATCACATCTTTGATATCTTCTCTTCTACAGATTTGCTTTCTGCTGCCCTGAATTAAAGCAGAGTACCTCTGTGGCCTATCTGTCTCGTTTGGCCCCAAAATGACAGTAATTGCTGCAATCAGTTGTACTCTCTTATTTTCCGTTCTCTGTGAAACAAGTGCATTAGTGTTACCCAACTCCACTGACCTATTCCTGTCAGACAATAATTTCACTGACATCGAGACGGCTTTGGCAGCTCATCTGGACTCTGCAAAAATTCCCAAAGCCAGGCGGAAGCGCTACATTTCACAGAATGACATGATTGCCATTCTTGATTATCATAATCAAGTCAGAGGCAAAGTCTTCCCACCTGCTTCCAACATGGAATATATGGTAAGTGAACTGTGTTTATTTCAGAGCAAAGCAAAGTGTAAATCAGTGATCTGATTTTCTTAAACAAATTGTCATTATTTAGTTAACTAAATAAATGGGGTTTTTTAATCTATTATTACTCACTAAAATATTCTGTCCTTGCATTTTTCAAGCTGCATTAACTTCAGCAAGGAAAAGCTATATGCTGAGCTCTGAACCTCTTACTTGCCCTGTTCAATTTTCATTTCCATGTGTAGTCCCAGTGAAGTAAATGAAGTGGTGAGTTAACTGCTTGTTGGCCCGAGGAATAGTATGTGATCACATGTGAACCAAAGTGTTTGAAGTGCTAATCATTAGCCCCATTGTTTTTGTGGAGTACACTAAAAGTCATTGCCCTGATGTGGGCAAAAAGGTACCCAATGACCATTTCTAGTTTCTTTCACACATAATATATATGGAAGCAGTATAGTAAGACTGTGTTTGCAAAGTAATTAATATGATGCACTGTTTGTCTCCTGTTCAAGTGTTTTACTTACTGGATATTGTTTGTGTACATCTAATATCTTTGTCTTTCCATCAAATATAATTTAAAATGTTTCTTTAGTATGCAGGATTTCAATGTGCTCAAAAATAGTATGTGGCAGGCATGTTTTCCTCTTACTGGAAAATACTTATAGGAGATTATCTGTTCCTGCAGGTATGATAGAAGTTACACATTCGCATTCACTGTCATCTCATACTGAGCACTACTGGCTACAGCAGTGTTTGCTACTTTGTGTTCCAACTCTGCATGCATGCATAATGTGGGCCTCAAATATTAAACACAGGTTGACCAACTTTTTTTTTTTTAATGTTTTAATTGATGCATTCACACACAAGTACAGACAAGTTGTGTCAGCACCATAATAAATGCTTAAAGTCACAGAGTTCCTCATACGTCAACAGATTGTTAATAGGTTCGAGAAACGGGACACCATCAGCTTGACATAGAAAGGGGATATCAGTAATAACAGCTTCTCCTTTGTAGCAGCTAATGACTAAAATGTGGGACATGTTTCTGTCACAGATGATACCTAGATCTAGTTTTGATCATACAATCTGTTCAGCACACGCCAGCAGCACCTCAGAATGCTGAGTGCACTCAGAATATTTCAGGAGGAAGACCATAGGCTGAGTTTGAAGTCTGGTTAACTGGAAAGGTCAGAGACAGAAAAAACAGAGAGGTCAGAAGTCAAGCTCAGTCATCATTTTCATTGCTGTGCTCTCCACTGATGTTTCCTTTGATTCTACATAAATAAACTTTGTTGTAATGTCTGAGGGAATGGCAGCCTACCATGCCTTTCCTTGGCTTGTGTGTTTTAGAAATGTGCTCCTGCAGTTTGCTTAAGTGAAGCCAGCACCCTGTCATATTCCCAAAGGGTTTGGAAGTGCAGTGTTCTTAGCCTGTTCAGTAAAAAGACATTGAAAATAGAAAGCAACCTTCCTGGATTAAATCTATTTTAATGAACTCGTATGCATAAAGTGCCAAGATTTTATCTGTATTGGTGGGTGTGCTGCTGCAGCTTTGCTGCAACATAATACAAAATCAAGACTGAAGTCAAGCTCTTTACAGCTGGCATGCTGTTCTTTTCCTTGCATTTCTCACTATTGCTTTTGCCAGTAACAACCAGCCATAGGACATACCTGTGTTCCTGGCAGCATCGGCCCCATCGACAGTCTCAAGCACAAGGACCCAAGCTTTTCTTTTACATTTGGTTTTCCAGTCTGAAAGCACTTTTTGACTTCATGCTGCAGAATTCAGACCAGCAACTCAAGCTATGTAGGTAATGATCCAAAATGCAAGTTGAGCTTGAATCCCCAAGTAGCAGCCACCGCTCTGCCACCAATTCTCTTTCAAAATTGTGTAAGGGTGTGTGTGTCCCATCTAACTGCAGAGCAAAAAATGCTCAGTGAGCAACATCACACATGGTGTGCTCTGCCATCTGTGTTGAACTTCTTACCTCTGTGACTACAAGAAGGGTTTTGGCCTTAGGGAGGCCCTGAAGATGACATGGTGCTGTAAACCATACCAAGACTGGAAATTTCTAGTAAATCCACATCATTGTCAGTAACTGAGTTTGCTTTGTCCATTCTTTGGTCTCTGAATAATTTCAGTGTGTGGCACAGAATCTGTTGTATCTTACAGGGACATGAGGTTGCTGCTCCTATATGAAAAAGATGTTATGTTTCTCAATACTTCTTTTCATAAATAAGACAACAAACACATTGTCATTTCCAGCAGACAATGTGCATTTGTACTTGAAAGAACCTTGCAGAGTGTGTGTTCCTTTCCTGAATACTATGGAAAAGTGCTGGGATAGTGAAGAAAATGGTCTATCCCATTTTCCCTAACAATGACTAAAACGGATGTCACATGTTAGAGAGCTGGAATTGCTTACAGATGCAGAAGATTGTGGAAATCTTTTGTAAGTGTGTTGAAGTAGAGCAAAACTAAGCAGTTTTGAAGCACAAGAAAAAGATTTTTTTTTCATCTTTTCTCTGTTCACAGTTATAGTAAATTATGTTTTGTTGTTTTTTCCTAATTCTGTTAGTTGTTCTTTTCATTAATTACTGTATCACATTCTCACTTCTGTACAGTTCCATTTGCCTTTATTTCCACTTCCCTGGTAAGAACTCAGGGTTTGGCTGCATGGTTTGGTTCTTGTGATTCCAGTTCTCCACACCCAACCTTTTTTGGGGCTTTTCTGCTTGACACATTCTGTTCCTCTCCCTGATACACTCTGCTTCTCACATGTCCAATGCAGTTATAGATACTTCACACTCCTCGGGCATTATTCTCTCTGCCCTTACTGTCTAGAAAGTTTATGTGCTGTAGGACTTTGGATGAGAGGTCTTGAAGAACAGCTTTGAATGCACGTGGGTTAGGCAGGGGAAGTTCATATAAGCAGAGCTGGGTAGTGTTTTAATTCTCTTTGGTACAGGTGGGTCTGGGTGCTGCTCCAGCCTGTTGTATGCAGCCCCCCATGAAAGCGGACAGCTGTGGAGTCAAGGATGGTGGGAGGCCTTGTATCAGTCCCCAGTGAAAGAAACTGGTTTGTCTTATACCACTTACACTTTAGTAAATCTTTCTGTTGGGACATTGGCACACCCAGTGTGTTAGACTTTAAAGCAGTCCTCCTTTTAGTTCTGGTTCTGGAGTTGTTGATGCCTTCAATGGGAAGTTTTTCTGCAGGTGCAGAAATCTAGTCAGTGTATATGTGAGGCAAAAGGAAAGAGAAAAAAAAGCAAGAAATTCCAGGCCTACAATGCAGAATTAATCAGTCCTTATTTTAATTTGGATCTTCTTTTTATCCTAAGACAGTCTTTGCTTGTGCTCTAAAAGCTGAGGGCATACCTGCAGAAAGAAAGATGACACCATACTTTTGGCCTGACAAAGGGTAAAAATCATCTACTTGTCTTTGCATATTTTTTGTGGAGAAAGCAGAAAGATTCCATAAAATTCATGATTCAGAAAAAGAGTGGTGTAGAGTTGCCAGCAGCTCTCTAGTGTGAAAAGTATGTACATCTGTAGATCCAGTGGAAGCATGTGAACAAAGAAATCCCTTTTTCTGAATGCTAATTCTGTACTATTGAGACCTGTGTTGCCTTTCTGGAACATCTTAACTGCTCGGTAGGCCAATAAATTTTTGCAGTATGTTGCCAGCTGAAATTTGAGTCTCATAAAACATCTTTTAGTGTGCACTGGTACTATCCTTAGACTTCCAAAAGACTTCCAAAACATTCATTCATGAAATATCTGTTCCTATGAGAATCAGAAGTTATTTTTACCTTCCCTGCAGTCATCCCCACTTGAGGCCAGTTTCTTCAGTCTGTATGGCCTTTGTTGTATCCCACTTCACTGTGTTTTTGCAAAAGCTGGTTGAGCAGGTGCTTGCACACAGACATGGCCTTTGCAGCTTTGCATGCAGGAGTAACAGATGTAAGTGGGCCTTGATGATCACTATCCTTTGTGGCATTCCCATGCAAAATGGGAAAGTCTGTTTTGTTAAAGAGTTCTCTGAGGTGATCTGAATAACTTGTTGAAGAGCCATAGCAAAAGACAAGCTCTGAGCAGTTCCACTGCTGGCTCTGCAAGGATGAGCCCAGAGCCCAGTATGGATCAACATAGTTATTAGTGGACTGGCAGTAACATGTCTGAAGTAGCATAGTGGGGGCAGGATTGCATACTCAAAAACATGTTTGTGGAATGCTGTCTGAAGATTTTAAGTGCAAAAAGTGCTCTAGATAAACTTGAGCCTGCTAATGTACCAAAGATGTCCAGACTCAGTTTTAATTCTTTTTTGTTCAGTGATAATGTAACTGCACTTTTGTATTTGGGAAAATCTGCCCCTTGTTGAACTTTGTCACTTTGACTGACTTTGTAGGACTCAAAGTAGTAAAAGATTTCCAGACTAGCCTAAAATGAGTTAGTTCAGCTACCCAGGAGTTATTTCATGTTTCTCATGAGCTGATGGCAGAGGACCTAGAAGAGAATGGAGACTCTCAGCACATTAATTTCTAGTAAATCCACATAAAAGACCATGATAGACTGAACAAAGGAAGCAACCTATTGTTGTAGAAAAAAAGTAATTGTGTTCCAAAAGAAACTCCTGTAGTCCTGTGAAGGTGTCCAGATGCACCGTGCTAGAAATCTGTGCACTCTCTGTGGCACAGGAATGACTCTCTTTGCTGAGGTGATGTATTTGGATACTTCCTGTCCCAGAAAATTTGCAGGTAACTTCCAAAGTCAGGTGAGAGAAGGAAGGTATAACCCAGTTAGTGCTCACAAATGCAAATAACTGCCTTATTATTTCACTTCTAAATGTGAAAGTCTTGATAAAATTTCTTTTGCTGTGAAGGTGATCTTAAAAATTTTCTGTGAATATGCAGTGACAGGTAAGACAAAGTCAAAAAAACTCCAACGAATCTGCTTCAAGTTTTCCAAAGTCCTGCCTAATACCTAAAGCCTTTTGTATGGACATGGAAAGAACGAGTTAGGTTTTCTCTCCAATTCAGTAGCATTTCTGATAAATAAAATTCTCAATCTGTTTACCTGGGTTTTTTTTCTGTGGTTTTTTTTTTTTTTTCTGTTTTTGTTTTTTTTTTTTTTCCTGTTTTCAGTGTGGTTTCTTACAGAGCATTCTAAATCTTTTAGGACATTTTGTTCTCAAGTCATTTGCCTTGGCTTATGTACATGGTCCCACTGAAATCATACATGTCTGTAAGGATTGCAGGGCTGGTTCCTTCAAGATTTATGTCTCATGAGCTGGATAGAGTCTCTTAATTCATGTACTTCATCCCTGGCCTGTTGCAGGACTTCCTTCTGCCTTACATACATATGGTTTTCATCTTGTCTGCTCCTGAACACATATAGTGATGCTGTCTCAGTCACATCTCTTGGCAAATATTTTACCTTAGGAATAGAAATTATTTCCAAATGTCTAACCTAAATATTTCCCACTGAACCTCAGATAATTAATCTTTATATGCATTTTTTAACTGCCAATAGAATTTCTGTCCTTTTTCATTTCAAAAATTACCCTTTACATATTTACTGACAATTTTCTTGGCGTTAAGATGCATATTATCTTTCCTTAATTTGCATGTGCATGTCATTACAATACTTCTTCATATTGGATCAAATTGCAGTTGCACTCCATTTACAGTTCCTTTGTTAAATTAGTGAACAAGACCCTTAGATGTCAAAGAAGATTAGGCCCATCATTTTAACTATGCATGTCTAAAGACCCAACTGCCATAATGCAATGAAGAATTTACTGTAGAAGGGACTGGCAGCCTACTTTTTCCCTTGAGTAGCCCTGTTCCCTTAAGTCCTGTATACATAGTGAAGTTTGAAATAAAGTAATCAGATGACGAGTCAATGTCCAAAGTTCTTAATATGCTCTTCATCATGTCAGAGCACAAAATAAATGTAAGTGTAGTCTTCTGGCAGATGAGAGCTGAAAATGCTTGGAGGTTCCCCAGTGTGGGCCTCCTATCCCAGTCTGCCATAGCTTTTAGCTTGCTCTATGCTGGTATTTCCCAAGTGTGGTAAGAACAAATGAGAAGGGTTATAATGGTGGAATGTGTTCACTGGTTCCAGTTTCTGCCTCCTACCACTTGTTTTTCTGTGTAGCCATTTGAGTATGTCCTTTCTGCCTGGCACCATAACCCAGCACCAGGAGTGTCTGAGGATCATGGGCAAATGAATTCTGGAATACTGATCCTGTCAGAAAATTAGAATAATATGGAAGGGACTGAAGTGGTTCACGTGGTTACAGTTAATGGTGGCAGTCTGCATCACAGCGTGGGAAGGAAGCAGTTGTTTCACAGCACACTCAGCCTTTTTCTGCAGTGGAGGCACAACATGGCAACTGACAGCAAAGGGAGAGAGAAAGCAGGAGTAAATGAAACTTACTTTCTGCTGATTTTGGCATAATAGAGTTACCTAGCTCTCTTCTGCCTCACAGGTGAGTTTAGCCACTTACCTATTTCCTGGTGCACCACTGTCAACAGTGCAGCACTGTACTCCTTGGCTATCACTGAGATGTAAGGATGTTGCCCATTTTTCCAGCAGTTTCATTGAGAGAAAGCTAGGAAAGCCTTTTCAGTCTCAGTGACTGGTGTTCATCTAGGGTCAAATCCAAGTGGATGCTACTGATAAGAAGTACAAAGGCCATCTGTGATGTTCAGAGTGAATGATTCAAGACCTGTTCAAGAGTTGAACAGAAAAATCCCTTCCTGGAAAGCGCATCTTGAAAACTCTGAAAAGCATCCCCAAAAATGCTGCTGTTGATAATTCCTGTGGAAAAGAATAACTGTGTTAAACTTGCTTTGGTACTAGAGCTCTGTTCCAATGTTTTATGCATAACAATTTTAAAACATCCATCTTGATGGTGTTTTAGAAAAGAATATTTACATTATTTAAATTTAGTATTAGCAGAAAGCCTGCTAGGAGTTTAAACAAACAAAAAACAACTTAGTAAAGTCTCAGATAGAAAAGCAGGCTGCCCAGAGCACTCAGAATTAGACATTCCTTTATTATTAAATGTAGCACCTCTTGAACTTTGTGGCTAAAAACAGAGACAGGGCATTTTTCATGAGAATCTTGATCCAAAATACATAAAGTACTCTGTTTCATACATGAATGGAGATGATAGTAACCTTAAACCTCACAACATTTTTATCCTCTTTCTATACCTGAGAAGACAAATACTCTATCACAGGTCTGTTAAAATGTGTATCCTAAAGGCAGAAAAAGATGGAAACCCCAGGGTAGCCCCTTGCTTGCTTTTTGTATGTGGAATCCTGTCTTCAGCTCAGGCATCTCCATGTATGAATGCATCTGCAGGTGCCCTGGGATGGGGTTGGTGGTCTGTTTTAATGAACTGGTTTTGCACATCTGTCTATCTGTCAGGGGTATTGGTTAATTTGTATCAAGAGAAAGAATCTTAAACTGAGCTTTCTTCTTCTGAGAATAAAGAACTATTGTTCTTACTCTTTATTCTGCAGAAAGAAGAAGCTTCTATGTGTTTTCTTTTATGTCATGCTGCCATATCTTTCAGCTAGAGCAACTTAGAAAATAGTAAGTATTTTCTTTGAAAACTTTTAAAGAAATTAAGAACATTTTTTCTTTTAATGAAAAACTTCAGTGGTTAGTAACAAAGAAAAGTAAACGTAGTTTTTTTCTGTATATAAGAGAAATGAAACACCACAAAACAAGTACATTTTCATTCACATTTTGTGTTTCTAAGAAAATACTATTTGTTCTGATCGTATTTAAAATGATAGAGGTCACACATGCTCCTTTTCAGACTTCTGACCAATTGTCAGGGTGACATGGAGCTAGACAGGGTTTTGGTCCTTTTTGTTACCCCTTCTAAGATAAGCTGTTTCTGATTAAAATAAGTCTTGCAGTAGGTTAGAAAAGCACTGAATATTTTAAGATATATAGCTGTGATATTTAGCTTTTCCAAAAGCTAAACAAATAATAGCATGTCAGAGAAGCTTATTGTTATTAAATCTGACAGTGTACCAATTTTCTTTATTTCTTCTTGTTTAAAAACCTGATGCCAAACATGAAAGGAAATGCAGACAAACTTAAGAAGAAAAAAATTGACTACTAACAGTGGTAAAGCTTGAAGTGATAGCACTTTGTGTTTGCACCACATAGACACCCAGGAATATAAACTCCTATGTAAAACACAGACTTGAGTTTTCATAAGAAAAGTATGTCTGGCAATGAGATTTCTTTGGAATATGTCTGGTGATGCCCTGAGTAAGCCAGACCTTCTAACACTGACCTCTTCAGAAGTGTGACTCAGAGATTTGGAGGTTTGGATATATGAGAGTAAATTTACTATAAAACATTTCACAGATTTACTTTGAGTTGCAGGGGATTGTTGGACAAGCAGCTTGATGGATTAACCCTCTATTTATTTGCAAAAGAATGATGTACAGAACTGCGATTCCCATCAAGATGTTTTTCTCTGGAGGGTAGACTGAAAATTTTCTGTGTAAACTTTTTAATTATTACCTAATGGATTTGAGAAAGTACCTGCATGTGTGGTAGGCACCAATTACAATAAGCATAGAAAAATTTCTAACAAGTCGCTCTTGCAATCAAAAAAAAAAAAAAAAAAAAAAAAAAAAAAATTCATATTCTTAGAGAACAAGTCTGGAGTCCAAATGATCTCAGAGCCCAAATAAATATATAAAGTTTGCCACATCTCTCTGTAAGTTCCAATGAGCTCATATGTTTTCATCACACAGTATGTATTGAAAAAAGTGAGGGCAAAAAGATGAGGCTCTTTGAGTCATTCTGCTGTAAAAGCATGCAGGCAGAAGGACTGTTGGGTTGTTTTATTAAGCTTTCTGCCAGATTTGGGGTAGTGGATGTGGTGGGGGGTCCTGCAGAAAGTTCCTAAACCTAAAATGCTACAGGTTTGCCTTTATGAAAGAGCAGGGGAGCAAGGGACTCGTGTGTGCCCTGTGCACTGCTGTGGGATTTGAGAGAGCCACGGCACACGCAAGCGGTGTGAGCAGTGCAAGGCTGAGTGACCCGGGAGGACAGGACCTGTGTGTTGGAGAGTAGCAGCCTACATCTGCTAATCCTCTCTGGGACTTGCACGAGCAGCTGTGGAATGCAGCTGCACAGATGGACTGGACATGTCAGATTTCATCCCTTGGCTTCGCAGTGCTTTTCTCAGAGGAAGAAATTGCTTGAGTCAAGGCTTTCTTCTTTCTCGCTTGCTGCCATTCTGGAAGTAAGAGCTTTTGATCTTCAACTCGGCAAACAAAGAGAAGCAGGGGGCTACTGGAGAGTAAAATAATATGTTTGAGGTGGAAAGGGTAATTTTTTAACTGATCATTGCTAAAAGGAGGTCGTACTGGCCATCTTTTGAGATGCCTAAGAATCATTGTAGATTTGTTTGTGTGAAATAACAATCTGAATACCACAGAGTCCACAGTAAATATATATAAATGACAAATAAGATGCCAAGACTGGCAAACAAATTGCCACTTTTTATTGCTTCAAAATGTAGCAGTGTTGTCATGCAACTCTCTTCAAATTGCGTATCCCTGTATTTCATTTGCCATCTCTTCGCACCTGCAGTTGTTTGAAGAAGCTGTTTCAGAAAGGAGTGGTTACAACAGTGAACTTCACCTCTTTGCTCTGGATTTGTGTTCACATCTCTACCCGGTGTTTGTCAGCTGTACAGTTGTGGCAGCCAGCTGAGGGTCTGGTCACACCACAGCTGTCCTGGCATTATGGGCAGCAGCTCTGGCTCAGGGAATTGCTAGGAAGGTAGTGAGTGACCAGCATGTGTATGTTTGCTTGAAGTAAAGCATTAACTATTTTAAACTTTTTTTTGCTATTGAGAAATATGCATAATATTATCTTAGCTGATGTGTCATATTAAAAAAGAAAAAAAAAAACCCACAGAAAACAAACCAAACACTAAGTGAGGCACTGAGGGCTGCTGCTGGTATTTAATACCCAGTGCAATGCTCTGCTGAGGTTCTCTTGTGCTCTTTTGCAACTGAGGAGAGCTTCCCTAGTACTGGTAATAAAAATGAGCTGGGAAAGATTAAAGATCATGATGGCAAAAGAAGAATGGGAGCACAGGTTTGGATTGCTTGAGTGTTTTGCAATGATCATTAGCACAATCCTTAGCCTACCAGGTAAAAAACATATCTTCATGGACTCCAGAATTAGACCACATCTTTTGTCTCACCATCTGTCTGCTGGCACTGTCAGGAAAGGAGCACTCCTACTTAACACATTTCCCTCATATTTTCTTAGTGACAATGAGGGCTGTAAATTTAAGTGCTTCTAAAACCATCCAGTTTACACACAGATATCCATACAGAATGAGAAAATAATTAATACAGTGTATGACTGTGTAATCTTTTCCCTTTGTATTTAGATCACAAATTCTTGCTATCTGTTGCCATTAATAATCACTTCATAGTACTTGCAGAGAAGAAGAGAGGTCATTGTCATTTGAGTGATTAGGTTTGCCTCCTAAGACATGTGTTGAGCAGAATGTCAGGAAAAGACTACTCCATTTAAATGATTGATATGAGGACTACAGTTCTGCCTGCAATGCATATGAGCAGAACCGTGTTTCTAAGTCCAAGTTGTAGTTAAGATTTGTTATGTATGCAGTTCCTCAAATTAAAACATAGGTGTCAAAGTAGGAAGGGAACAGCCAATTATTTTTCAACAAATGTTGTGGACAAATCTTTGCAATATTGTAGTTGTTTCTTTTCTTTTTTATCATCAGAATGTTTATTCAGCTTCACCATTGTTTTAATACCTAAGAGCATAGTTGTGACCAGGACCTCCTGTTCCTACCAAGCACGAAAGGACAACTTCATTCTTTCTACATGGAAATTATCTAAGAACGACTGAGAGGCAGCTATAGAAACAGCTATAAAAAGGGAATGTATGACGGAGCTGTGTCCCACAATGTTAAAAGGCTTTCCTTGGTGAAGGAAGCCCACTTTTTGGTCTTCAAGAAATTTCATTCAACATGAAAGAAATTTTGTTTTACACTCTATTGCTTATTGCATATTTTGGGGATCAAATATTTTACTATTTGTTTACAAAGGGAAACAAAATCTAGGATGAAATTCTGGCTCACTGGCATAATTCCTGCTGACTTCATTAATTCTAAGATTTTACCTTCTAACTCTCAACAAGCATGTCCTGTGTGAGTGCAGAGAACACCCCAAAGGTGCCTCATAAAGTGGTCTCTGGTGTTGAAACTCCCCATGTAGAAGCACTGTCCTGTTCCTCGTGTTCAGTCCTCTTGACAATTTTCAAGTGAGATGCAGTTGGAAAGTGTTGTTTTTCAGGCAGCAGTGCAGAGAGCACAGTCAGACAGCTTTCTAGGAAAATAATCTTTGGCTCAAGAAAGAAAAATAAATTGGCCAAAGGATGTTCATTATGAGTTGTCAGTGGAAGTGTGGTGACATGCTTTAACTCTATTGTGGCTCAGTTAGACCAAGTTGAGAAGTGGGAAGGTTTCCATACTGGACCAAATCAGTGATCTGGAGTCTGGGGGGCAAATATTTATACTGGAGAGAAGGTGACTTCTTCTTCAACTACTTGCAACCTAGCAAATGAAGATCAGCTGTCCCCAGGGAGCGGATGATCGTAGTTTGGCACTGGGAGTTTGCACAATCAGCATTTCAGGATGAGTCACCTTCTTAGATCTTAAGCCACTGAGTATGGACATCTTCTCCTTTTTCCCTTTTACAATTTTGTGTTCATTTCAGGCAGCTTTCTTGGATGTTTAATAGGAACACTGGATTGCCCGTCGCTTCAGAGTTTATAGTTTTGTTTATCACTCTGTTTCTTTTCCATTATTTGCTAATGATCTTGAGCTTTTTAATTTCTTCTCATAAAGAAACTGTCCCTTTCACTTTCAAGTTACTTCAGTTTCTCTTTTTAGAATACATGTGTATTTCTTGATAAGCTGTTTGCCTATGTGCAACAATGAATACACATGGCTTCAAAAATCCAAATGTCTTTGCTCTGTTCTCTTATATGCCCAAAACAGGGGACCGAACTGAGATAAAAATTTGTACAATTGTGGACTCAGAATTTTTTTGAAAGTGTGAACTAATGGCACTGTCTGTTACAACATTTTGGGTCATTATGAGATAATAATTTTCACCTTCAGCCTGTATTAGTCATTTGCCTTTTTATATAATCATAGAATGTTTTGTGTTGAAAGGGATCTTAAAGATCATACAGTTCCAACTCACCTGCCATGGGCAGGGACACCTTCCACTAGACCAGGTGGCTCATAGCTCCATCCAGCCTGGCCTTGAACACTTCCAGGGATGGGGCATCCACAGCTTTTCTGGACAGCCTGTTCTAGTGCCTCACCAGCCTCAAACTAAAGAATTTTTTCCTAATACCTAGTCTAAACCTACCCTCCTTCAGCTTAAGCCATTCCCCCTTGTTCTATCACTTGATTTCAGTGCAAAAAGTCCCTTTCCATCTATCCCATAGGCTCACTTCAGGTATTGAAAGACTCTGTAAGGTCTCCCTTACGCATTCTCTTATTCTGGTGACCATCTGGAGCTAGTCCTAGAAGGACTGAGACCACCTTTTTTTCTGAAAATATGGAGTAAATAAAATAAGGAAGGTGAGGCAATCAACTTCTCCCCTGAAATACAAATTATTTACATAGCAGTAGGGGACTCTGTGTAGCACCAGCCTGCTAATGGAAGAGGGGAGGAAATTTAAAGATGCTGCATATGCTCCCCTACGCCTTATTCCTTAGTCAGTAGTTATTTTCCTTCTCTTTGTTTCTATTATTTTTATGTTTGCCAAAAATCCAGTCTGTCCAGAGAGGGATCAAGAGTGAATAGATAAAGGAAGTCAGAGTGTACTGACAAACTCACAACATTTTCACTGAGTTTGAAACAACATGCCAAAACTTTACCAATCCAATGCTGCAGATGATTCCTGAGAAGCAGCAATGAAGCTGAGAAGTGAAAATGATCTAGAAATACCCTCACTATCCAAGGCAGGGGCTGTGCCTTGTCTAGAGAGTATTAACAGTGAAAACCTAATCCATTCTTCGCATTTGTTTCAAGCACCTGGCACGGTGTTTTGCGAGGCGGTGTGGTGGCCAGCAGCGTGCTGTGTGCTGTCAGGGTCCCGGCGCTCTGTGCGGGCCCGCTGTGCTCTGTGGGCGGGAGCGCAGCCAGGCCGCCTGGGAGCGGGCAGCAAACCGCGTGTCCTGCCTCTTGGCAGCAGCGCCCGTGCCAGCAGCGTGATTAATCCCGGCAAAGGAGGCTGTTTATGGCGTGTCACGGGCCTGGCAGAGCAGCCCCTTATGGATGCACAGCAGGCGGCTGTGTTTGGAGCCACACGCTGGATCCACAGCGCCTCCCCTCCCCTGGGCCTGGGCAGGCTCCAGGCGCCGGCTGTGGCCCAGCCTCTCGGGCACGCTCCCCAGGCACACTTTCATGTTTGTACCTACTCTTTAAGCCCTCTTTTTGGGACCACTGCTGTACCACAGGGATTATAAAGGGTTTTTTATGCACTGGCCACATGCAGCTAGTAAACTTAATGGCAGAGATACAAACAGAAGAAATGTCAATGCACAGTTTTCTTCGCCTTGGGCCCTAGAGCGTATCCTGGATTTTGGATTTTTTATCCCTAACTCCTCCAAGAAACTCCCATAATTTTTCAGAGCTGAAGTCTAAGTGTTCCCTGGCTTGAAGACTGTTCCTTTGTAGCATGCTTTTTCTTAAGAACTTGTACTAGCAATTTGCACTTTGTTGTGGAAGATTTGCCTAGCAGGTGCAAAATAAATCTTCTCTGCTTTTAAGCACCACACATTTTACCATCCCTAAGGTGGATCCTCTTGAATAGAAGATGATTTGTGTTAAGGAGTCTTACTGGTCTCTGTTGTGCTTCTTCACCTTTAATCTAGGATGTACCTTACCCACTCCATATTTTCAACAACTTGGTTCAATGGTCTAGCAACTTCATAAAATTTATTAAATGTTGTCCTTCTCACTAAGAGAAATTTCACAAAGTACTAGAGTCAGGGTATGAATTACTGTCCTAGTCAAAGATCAGTCTTTTCACTCTTCAGGTTTGTTAAATTAAAACTGAATTCAGTGTTAGAAATCATTATTAGCTTTTAGTACATAAAATATTTGTGATGTGGGCCACTTTATTCTTTGGTAAGTTCATTTCTGACTTTGCCTCTTATTTCATGCCTCAGAGCATACTCTTTATTTCATAGCCACTCAAGATTTATGAGTCTTTGTTTAAAAAGCACTGATGGTCTGCATAGGCAATTTTACCACATTCTGTTCCTGCATTCCTACTTGCAGTTTGTTACAACTGTTCTGCACCTAAGCACTCCACTCAGGGGATTCCAAATATCCATGTAATTCCAGAATCTACAGTCTACTTGGATATCCCTTAAACACTAAGATATGCTAGGATTTGTGTGCACTTGTAATGTAACAGTGAGATTTTCTTTATCAGGAGCTCCAGTGGTGCAGTAGGTTCTGTTGCCAATATCTCTGTTATTCCTGAGACAAACCTGTTTTTCTCTGGAGAAAACAGCAGAGTTACAAATCAGGCATGTAACTGAGCAGGCAAAGCATATAAAGGAGACAGTGTTTAAGTTCATTTGTCATGTTCCAAACACTGGAGAACTTAAGAAGTCAAATTGTCTGTTCTTACAGAGCTGTTATCTTTTTATATCAGGCAGTGATCAATGCCAGTTCCTGTGCAGAATTAAGTAGTGAAATCCGTACTGCACCTGAAAACTATCCATAGTCTTTGCCTTTGTGGAATCCCTTTTCTTGACCTTGTGACCTCAAATATGAAGAGCTGCCACACACATTGTCTCTGGCTATAGATACTCCTGAGGTCCTATTTCAAATGTGTTGGAGTTTTGTGGGGTGTGTAATACCTATGCTGAATTGTTCTTCCCTGTGTTCCTCTCCTTCACTTTCTATCTGAGTCCCAGCCAACATTTCACTCCTCTCCACACATGGATCTCATCAACACAGAAGGGAAAATGGTAGGAGAATGCCTGTTTGGTGAAGGCTTTTCCAGAAAAAAAGGGAGAGTTTGGAATACATGGCCTCCTCTAATGATATGGGCAGGAATTCTGTCCAGCAATAGGGCAAATCCCACTGGATGCTGTACATGCTGCCTCACAGGTCTCGTTAATTCCAGATCTGATGTGTTACAATAATATATTTGTGGGTTAAGGTACTTGCTTCTTTTGTTCTAACACTATGATCATTATCTGCTTTTTTTCTGTTCTACTGCTAAGGATATTTTATTTTGTCAGGTTTGGGATGAAACTCTTGCCAAATCTGCTGAGGCTTGGGCTGCTACATGCATTTGGGACCATGGACCTTCCTATCTTCTGAGATTTTTGGGCCAGAACTTGTCTGTAAGAACTGGAAGGTAAGAGGATACCCTACAAAACAATTATTTTGTCAGCCTTTGAACAACCTTTGAGATTCAGATCTTGGAGTGATGCAAGTGTGATCCAGTATTCTATGTTCTATATCTGTCAATGTTCATTTGGCTTAAGAATATTGTAATACTGTGCCCCAAGTTATGTCAGGAGAGATCTAAAATGACATGTTTTTCTTTCTGTATTTTAAACAAACCCAGGTATCGATCCATTCTGCAGCTGGTAAAGCCATGGTATGATGAAGTGAAGGATTATGCTTTCCCTTATCCTCAAGACTGCAACCCCAGGTGCCCGATGCGATGTTATGGACCCATGTGCACCCATTACACACAGGTTATACAAATTACTTCCCTCTATTCAAAATCTCATGTCCAAAGCTGGACTTCCCTATGACGTATTTATACCCCTCTGTCTCAAATATATGTATGTGTATATGTATAAATATATGTATATTCCTTTTCAATTTGGACTTCACCAATAATAAATGTTTATTCAGATGGTTTGGGCCACTTCCAATCGTATAGGCTGCGCAATCCACACATGCCACAATATGAACGTCTGGGGATCTGTTTGGCGGCGAGCTGTTTACTTGGTATGCAACTATGCCCCAAAGTGAGTTGCTCTCTTTTATTTTTGTTTACTTTTATACTTTGTGCATGTTTTGGTCCTCTCATAGGACTGCTTACTCCTTTTTCTGCAGCATGACCTTTATTTGTGCTTTTTCTGTGGGCCGCTCCTTTGTTCAAGCTTTCCACCTGAACATACAGGAATGCATGATTTTGGTGTACAAGGAAGAAAAGGAATCAACTTGATGTGTGTGCAACAAAAGTTTTCTGTTATTGCTGTTATTATTTTAATTTTTTTCCTTCTTTGTACTCACTTCACTTTGCTTTGAATTCCTTATTTCTTCACTCTTCTATACACAGGCATGGTGAACTAGACTTCCTCATATAAGCAATCCCACTGTAGATCAGGCTCCTGATTTACTGAAAAGTGGGCCTGTGCAAACCTTATTAAGTTTAGTATGGCCAAACACACCTGGATTGGGTTAATCCAAGCACAGGTACAGGCTGGGTAGAGAATGAATTGATAGCAGCCCCGAGGAGAAGGACTTGTGGGTGTTTGTAGATGAAGAGCTCAATATGACTTTTCAGGACACACTTGCAGCCCAGAAAGCTACCCATATCCTGAGCTGCATCAAAAGAGATGTGCTCAGCAGGTGATTTTTCTTTCTCTACTTTGCTCTCCACCCGGAGAGCTGCATCCAGTTCTGGGGTCCTTGGCACAAGAAAGACATGGAGCTGTTAGAGCAGGTCCAGAGGAGAGCCACTAAGTTGATCAGGGCTGGAATACCTCTCCTGGGACAAAATGCTGAGAGAGTTGGGGCTGTTTGGCCTGAAGAAGAGGAGGTTCCAGGGAGTCCTTTATTAACCTTCCAGTACCTAAAGGGGTCTTACAAGAAAGCTGGAGAGGGACTTTTCCCAAGGGCATATAGTGATAGGACAGCTGGGAATGGCCTTAGCCTAAGGTGGGGAGGTTTAGATTAGACATTAGGAAGAAATTCTTTTCTGTGAGGGTGGTGAGGCACTGAAACAGTTTACCCAGAGAGGTTGTGGACTCCCCATCCCTGGGGGTATTCAAGACCAGACAATATGGGATTCTGAGCATTGCCTGTGACAATGGGGTTGGAACTAGTTTAAGGTTTCTTCCAACCCCAGCCATTCTGTGATTCATTCTGTGATATATGTTGGTGCCCACAGGATACCTTTGGTTATGACCTTGGTACATAATCCATAGCATTGCTTCCATATAAAAGCCATCAGCCTGAGCTCCATGTCTGCAAATCTACCTCACCTTGCCTTCCATATCAGGACCTGTTAAAATGCAGGTCACAGGCACCCATAGGTGGTCCTATATCCCATAACGTACAGAGGTCTCTGTTAGGTTGAAATGCAGAAATTAGTTTTCTGCCAGCATTTCCTAGACATCATCCCAAGCTTCCATTTGGGTGCAGAATGAGTCAGTGAAGTGTGGCTCTGGGAGAGCTTCAGTTTGCGGTCTGGTTTGGACCATTGTTGCAAAAGCCACAGCGTGAGTGGCTGCTTTCTCTGACTGTGTATTAGGCAAAGACACAGCTCTGTATAGAATCTAGGTATAATTAATTGAGCATGTTTTCCATAAACTCTTGGTGGCAGAGGGCCATTTGTGGTAAAGAATATGCAAGAATGTATCATTACTCTAGCTGTTGCATGAGTAAAAGAATTTTTAAAGGTTTTGCGACTTAAAAAAAGATAGGATTTCTTAAGAAAATTTACTTGGGGAAAAAACCACCTTTGGAAATCAAGGAGATTTCTCTGTCCTTTTGTCTTTAATATTTACTGGAAAAGAAGGCAAAGAAATGAATGTGAGGGAACAAAGATTAGGCAGTTAAAATTGCATTTGACTTAAAGCTCCACAACATGGAGAAGATGAAATCAAAGTTTCTAAGAGAATTTTCTTATGTATCTTAATTTGAAAACAAATATATAAAATTACAAACTTTCCAGAATACTTCTCTCATTGTCACGCATAAGAAGAAAACAGATTTATAAATTAGGTATTTTTGGAAACTGATTTAGTGTTTGTGTATCAGTTAACATTGAGTTATTCACATTTTATATTTTCTGAGTCTAAAAGTCCCACTGCTTTTCAAACAGCAAACCAAAGCCTGAAGTTACAAGCTCTTTCTCTGTGTGAGATTTTGAGTAGACCTTTCTGTCACAGGAAGTGGAATAATGATTTTCACATTTACTTCTTGCAGGGTCACAAAAATTGATTGACTGGGCTTCCCTGGATTAAGTTTGTATTTCTAAGATTTAATTGAGTTGAGGACATTGGGCATAGAGTCCTTGGGCACACACACAGAAGTGTCATTGCCACTCAGTAACGTCTGTGCCCATCTGAGTAACCAGCACATCAGTAACTCCTCTAAAGAGGAAGAGAGTGAATATTGCAGCCCCAATCTGAGTTATTGAGATTGGAATTTGGCAAAGATTTAGGATTTAGAACTCCAGTAATTTTCACTGATGCCATGCTGTAACACTGAAAAATATTTTTGCTTCTGAAATGAGGGGAAAAAACCCTGAAGTTAAGGAGGATAATTGCAAAGTTTAGAAAGGCCCCATATTATCCAGCAGTCTCACACAAATCTGCCATGTGTTGCATAGAAAAGGAAGCAGAAATCAGTTTTTAGCAAACTCTGAATTTCCATATCTGTTATCAGACTAAATATATTTCCTGAGCGCTTAGTCTGCTGCACCCATTTGGAAGAGAAGTAGGAATGAGCAAATTATTTGAGATTTCTACTTTCTTCCAAGGCACAACCCAGACCAGGGCTTTTGATCCAGTGTTACTGGCTGGGAGGTGGGGGATGACAGAATGTTTCATAAATAATTGCATTACTCACTGCTCTTCCACGTCACATAAAAACTAAAGGAAAGTTCTCTGCTCTGTGGGACATAACATTTAAATAAAAATCTAATTTTAACTTTCTGCCTATATCATGAGTATTACATGATTCTCTAAAAGCCTGTGGTTTATATAAAACTCCTAAGTCTGGATGCATTTTTCAGATGTTCCTAGATGTTTCAGAGTTACGTTTTTTCATATGAATACTCTCCAGGCTTTGTACCCCTTTCCCCCTAGGGTCTGTTGCACACCTCTATTCACCAGACAGGAGCCCTTCTCTCTTTCACATCTGTGAGACCTCTGGAAATGCCCCAGTCCATTTCCTTTTAATACATTCCTGGTGCAAATAGTTTTTATCTTCCCTTTTCTCAAATCATGAATTCAGCCTCAGAGCTTCACAATGTGAACCTAGGGTAGTGCAACCTAAGAATAAGGTTTCGCTCAGTTTGTTTTTCCATCTTCCAGGTATAAGCTTTTAAGATAACTGCCAGACAAAAAGGTGCTCAAGGAAAACCTTGCACCAATGCTTATTTTGCTATTTTTCATAAATACAGACCTCCAGTAAAAAACAGTCTGTCACAGGATCAAAATCACTTGGCTGTAGCAAAAGCAAGAAGACTGGGACATCACCACCAAGACTAAAGGATGTGGAATGGATATTGCTGGCCTAGACTGATATGGTCATTCTCCTTCTCTCTTTGGGAATTGCTAGATCTATGTTTATCAGTAAACTACAGGAATAAACTAGTGTAACGTTTTTAGTAACAGACTGTTTATGGGATATCAGTGGAGATGTTACCTTTAATCACTCAAAACAAGTATGGTTTATTTGATTTTTTTTTTCCCACTCTGAAATTATTAAGCATTCTTTTTCATTTTTTATTTTCAGGGGGAATTGGATCGGAGAAGCACCATATAAAGTAGGAGTCCCATGTTCAGCTTGTCCTCCAAGCTATGGAGGTTCTTGTACTGACAACCTTTGTTTCCCAGGAGTAACATCAAACTACTTATACTGGTTTAAATAAGTTAAGGTTTACATTATTTTGAAGAAAACCCACAGATGAGTAACAAGAAGCTTGTGTATTGAATTTTGCACATATTATATATATAGAGATATTGTAATAATACTCTGATGTTTTCTTTTTGTATGCTTTTGTATAATTAGCTTTCAAAGTACAGTATAATTTGGTTGTAACACTTTGGGATTTAAGACTCACATTATCCCTTTTAGATTTACATTTTGTTAATGAGTTAAAACTCATTTTAATCTTACCAAGTGTAGCTTCCTGAAGATTAGGTTATATTAAAAGCACATCAAAAGATAGAATATTTCTTCCTTTTAAAAATAATAGCGCCAGAAAGAGAAGGGTCATTGTTTAATACTGTGCTTTAAAAATGGAGTGTGGCATGCAAAGCACCAAGTTGTCCTCACATTCCCAGTGATTCCTCCTGTTCTTTTACCTGCAATGTCAGTGGTACACTGAGCAGAGGAAGACATATGTGCAAGAGAACCTGCAGGATATTACCTACCTCATGCGCAGCGTCAACTTGTGTATGGTGTTCCAAGAGTTCAGCACACGGCTGCTGCTGTCACATGTCTGTGTGCAGACAGGAATATGAGAGAGTGAGGAACCACACTGGCCAAGCTGCAGTGGCTGTTAACTCACATGCCTAAAGTCCTATCTAGATAGAAAGCTACATCTCTCTAAAAATACTAGTATAACAGCACAGCTTGACTCTACCTTCCTGTATTTCTGAACACAGTCGTAGTTCTGTAAAGGGGCTTTGCAGGAGTATATTTATTCTTTTACAGGAAGAAATATATTGCTACAAAGCAATATACACCAATACATGACATCCATAGTGTTTTTTACACTATAGGTTAAGCAGTATATGTGTTATCCCTCAGACTGAAACTCAGTTGAGAATCAGGAGAGGTCAGACCTAAAAGTAGGTAAGAAGATTTCCAAATGAAAGACATTAGGAAGCTTTGAGAGTTCATTTAGATTTGTTGCAAAAATTCCAAATTTCCAAAGCAATTGCCAGTGTCCTATAATATATATATTGTGCTGTTTCCTGAAAGTATCTGTGTGCATTATTAAAAACCAAATCTGCCAAAAACCTTCCTGCCAAAACCTGAATGCCTTATGGGTGCTTAATGGAGACATTAAAACTAAAATATTATACAGGTAGTTTTCTTGAAAAATAGATTATGAAAAGGAAGAAATCATCTGTCTGTCTCAACTACTAGGTAATTGAAATAACCTCGAGTTTTGGCTTTATGTTACAGGGTAGAATGTACTCCACTTTAAACATAAGTGTTTAGTCTGCTTGCACTGCTACATTTAGACCTCTGAAATTTATGAACTTCAGAAAGCAATACTGAGTAGAGCAAGTGGAATAACAGAGGATAATTTCACTAGAGCTACATATGTATGTATCTTTAAGTCACTAATTCAGGCTTTTGAGGGTATTTGAGACAGTCTGCCACCAGAATATGAAGTAACATTGGTGATATAAAAAGAAAGATGAAAGTTTGAATTCCTCACATTAGTTACTCTTTTTCTCCAGCAAGATATATGGAACAGGCTCTATAGTGTGTGAAATGTAGCAGCCCTTCTCTATCTATCCATAATTTGAATCCCTCAGAGAATGTCAGCAGCTGATCTATGGCTCTTCAGATATTTCTGGTTAGTGACACTTCTGTATCTGACAGGACAAGACCTAGACAGGCATATTGCCTTTAGATGTGTCCATGTTGTAAAAGGATAACACTTTGTAATATTCTACTAACTTTTATCCTAACAGGTACAATATAAACATTTTTCCTTTTGTTTTCAAAGGAGTTTGGACTTGAACAGTATTCAATCAGTCAAATACTTTGGCGGAGTAAAATTCAGTCCTGTTTTGAGAGTGAAAGACAACCTCTTTGCATTATCTGTGTACACACTGAAACAAATGAGTGAGACAATAGTTTTTGGTGGGACACTAGCCCCTCAGCCAGCACAGTTTTTGACAAAGATGCAGGTGAAAAATGCATTTTTATTCTGCATAAGAAATCTTCTATAGAGGTAAAGACAGCACAATTATAGCAGCGCATCTAGCCGTTTTTGATATTTTTAAAATACAAGATAGGAAGCAGAGCATAAGAAAAAATTCAGGTTAAGCCATGGCACCTACAACAGTAGGTCTAACAGTAAATGACTATGCACTTTGAAACTTGCAATTTGTATGTTGTATGGCACACTTTCCAAACAGGACTAGACATTGTAAATTAATTTATAATTCTGTCATTCAGCTGAAATTGTTATCACGGGTATATATGTTATCGTATCTGTTACTTTTTTAAGTTGCTACAAATACCTTGATTTTGTAGAATATTTTGTTTTCTGTGAATATAGAAAACTTTGCTTTTTACAAACAGGTGTGCAGGTTTTTTCACAACATCCCATAATGGTGCTAGGGATTAACTATTGCAATCACACTGTAATTGACAGCAGCAAAAAATGATCTGGATATAAGCTATTTCATATGAGCAGCTCCTGATAAAACCAGCCCCAAGCACTCAAGCATTAGCTGAATATTTTTCATTTAACAGAGAGAAAAATATTTTTCATTTCACAGATCACCAGATATTTGATTGCCACATGAAATTTCTCCTTCCACTTTAAAGTAGAAGGCCTTTCTGTATTACCTATTTGAATTGCCCCAGTTTCTATTATCTTTTTTTTCTCTTGGGCCAGGTAATGACAGTGCCAGTAAAGCTCTACTTTGATTGCCAGTGCCAATACTTCCTGACTGACTACCTGACACCAAGTGCTGCTACAAAAAAAAAGCACTGAAATGTGCAGAAGACTTCAGATGTCTTTGGCAGCTCTAATACATGCTGAGGAAAGTTCTTGATGAGTTCAAGGCCATGCTGAGGCAAACTACCTCCAGTTGCTATTCTGATGGCCTTGAAGTACAAATTCCTTCCATTTAAAGGCAGAGGGGTGTGCCTTTAAAGACAGAGCAATTAGCTCAGACTTCTGCTCTAAATATAAAATTGTAAAAGTATGCACAAACTAAATTAAGGCAAAAAGTATTTTTGGTCAAAATACTGTGAGAGGCATAAAAGTAAGAAATTATGTAACAAAATTGATGTAATTAATTGTTGAGTGCAGCTGTTTGTAATATCTTCTTGTGACTTTTTGCCTCATTTAAACATCTAAGATGATGGGTAGCAATTGATACCTTTTGGTGCTAACCTCTATGTTCTGGTGCTGAAGTTATTTTTTGTGGAAATATTACCATATACACTCCAGTGTTTGTGAGATCTTTTTCAGCTAAGCATATAACTTACCACTAGGTCAGATTTGCTTTCAGTGTTCCTTTTTATAGTTATTTCAGGCTCTAATAAGAGTTTTATGTGCATCAGAGAGGCAAATGTATTCCAGTTCAAAACCAAAACAAACAGCATCCTTCCCTCATCACAACAGGCACGTGCCTGTGGAGCAAATTATGGGGAGAGTAAGACCAAGAGAGTCATGACTTCAGATTGATGCTGAACAAGTTTTAGTGATTCCAGATCCTCTCTCTGAAAAAGAAATGACTTCAGAAAATCTGGGTTTGATTTTGCACACATATCCTTAGGATCTAGTCTTTGAGATCAGTTTGTTTCCTTCTGAATTTGAGGTGAATTGGATCAGGTCTAAGTGAAAACCATAGGAGGTTTAATATAACTTCTGCAGGAATGAAAGAATTGGATTCCATGAGAGCTGTATGAACAGCAAAATTAGACTTCCTGTGCCCTTCCCTGTCAACACTGGGAGATACCATGGGGATCTGGAAGAGGAAACCTCCCAGAGCAAAAGTACTCACCGTGACTGCACGGAAAAAAATATATCTGTGTGTGTATCCATAGCTCTATCTGTAGGCAGATGGATCCATAGGTGGATATTTGTGTTTATGCATTCTCTCAGAGGATCAGGTTGCAAGCATGGATGCCCTCTTGTGGTTGAGAATGCTGCCACTCATTACGTAGCAATCCAAGAAGATTTAGGATTTTTTGAAAACAAGTGCAAATCTAAAGTTTTCAGCCTTGATTTTAAAGACGCATGGCTTTGTTTCCTTTGAGAAAAGAGGTGCAGTGCACAACTTTTCCATTTCTTAATTCTACATGGTTTGTAAGCACAGAACTCAACTGCAGTTTTGTTAGCTGCTGGCTACCTAACATACAAAGTTTTATAAGTATGAGGTAAAACAGAGTTATTCAGATGTCAGAAGAATTTTTAGAAGTGTTACATCAGATATAGTTCTTAAAAAACCAGGGTTTGGGAAGCCTTATTACTCAGATACTAAGTTATGATGATCCCTAATAAAATTTTAAAGGCCCAAATTACTGTTGCAATCTGCCCATTATTGCTAAGTTTTCAAGACAAAACTGTTGCTTTCTTATTCAAGAATGGGATGATCTTGGAATCCAAGCGCACAAAATTTTTGTGGTGCTTTTTAAAACTGCAGAATTGAAAATTTGTATACACTAGTTCTCAGATCATACATAATTGGTCTGATGGTCTCAATGTGCACAAACCTTCTTGCTTAAATTTGCAAGAAGAATGCTAAAATTCTGTCATTAGAAGCCTGAAATAGCAACAATCTTCTCAAACTGCTTTCTTTCAGTAGAAAATGATTGGAAAAAAATCAAGAAAAAATAGCAATTACCCATCTGATTAATTCAACAGATGGGCAGCAGCCTATGTGGTTAATTCAAAAAATGATAAACAAAATTGATTACTATTGGTAATTTCAATACTGTCTGATTAACCTTCATTTACCAACTTTCCCTCAGGACAGAGTTACTTTATGTTAGAACAGAATTACAAGGAGATGCATTTTTACATTCACAGAAGTCAGTGGAACACGTAGAAAGTTTTGATTGTTATCCACATTCTGCGGAGTTCCCCTGAATGTGATCTGTGAGAAATCCAGATTGAAATGGTTACAATTCATTATCTCTTTGTCTTCTGCCAAAAGACTAAATTCAGAGTGGAAGAAGATTTTGGCACGTTATCTTTGGGTAATCAGATTGTAAATTCTTTAAAATCCTTCATACTGAAAATGCATAGGAATTATACTTAGGGTTATTTTGGCCAGCAGAAAAGAGGGGGAATATCTCTCAGGTTATATGTTTAGCTCACAACAGCAATTGTCATTCAAATCACTGGCTGTTCATCATGCTGCTAACTCACTACAGCTTCAATAGATCATCATGAGTCAGGAAGTATTTTAGATGTGACATTTAAAGTAACAAAATTCTTCCTTAAGAGTGAATGGTAATATTGGAATCAATAGCTCTTAGGAGTTAAGCAGCTTTGTTTCATGTAGGGTGCTCTAATGTAATTGAAATGGTGCTTAAAGGCAGGGTTCATTTAAGAAGCAAACCATCTACAGATGCTTTTTTCCATATGCAACAAGGAAAGATTTTTCTCAGGCTTAAAGATCCTGGGGATTGGAAAATAACTGTATTTCTATGCTTTTTATCTGAACCCATGTCAAAAAAAATGTTCAGTGTTTATAGAGTGGAATCTTCTTCTCCCCCCGCTCATTATATATTTTCATTTTTCTTGTTTAGATTTTTTGAGAATTGTGTGGTTGGGGTTGTATCTGGTTTTTTGGAGAAGAAAGCTTGTTGTCTAACACGTGTTGCAGTGAATTTACCAATGTATCATTTCTTTCATGTTGTCGTATGACCCTATATATATATTATATCTGAGATATAAATTTGTATCCCTGTTTCAGCTTCTAATGCTATGAAACTGTGCATCATTTTGATCTATTTTGCAACATCTATGCATTTAAATAAATAAATGAAATTATCAATATTTACAATTGATGTTCTTTTGAGAATCTTTTGTTGTTTCTTTTCTCTATTTGTACCCTGAAGAAGACAAGTTTTCAAGGAGGTGGTAAAGAACAGATCTAAACTGAATTTTAATTCAGTTTGAATATACTTGTATAAGTGCATTTGCTTTACACCTGAGCTCCATTATGTACTTGAAATCTCTCTTCATGTATGCCTGTCTTTTGGTGTTGAGAGATGGAACTCTTCATCAGAATTAATATTCAGGGTATGTTTTCTTATTTGCCTCTGGCCAAGAAGAAAAATCAGAATTGTGACCAAAGGAGATATCCACAGAAAATCACAGAGGAGCCATGGTCAATTTGCCACATATTTTTCCATAGAAATAACCATGCTATAGTCAGGCAAAGAGTAGGTCTTCATTCCTGAATAATAATCCCTCCCAAAGTGGTACCAAAGCTGTAAAAGCTACATTTGAAAGCAGAAACCAGAAATCTGTAAAAGAAAAAGGAACCTATGTTGTGAGGACAAGGGAGAACAGAGGGAGGAAGAAAAGGCATTTTTTAAATGTTAAGATTTAGTATCACAAAAGCTATTCAAACTCATTGTGTAAATCCTTGGTTCTCTTTAGTTCATCCATCACAAGCTAGACACAAAATAACTACTTTTCTTAAAATTCACTGTAACACAAAGTTATTTTATGTATCATTTAGAGATTCAGCAAGGAGGACACAATCTTAGAGAATATAGGAAAGAATAGAAGGAAGAGCAGATTCTTTCAGAATGCCACCATGCATTTTCTCTAGTTTATTATTTTTCTGTGTAATGACATTGTATGATTTTCATCACACCTGTTTCTGATGTAGAAGTTTAAAGACATTTGGGATTAATATTATGAACAAATGAATAAACACAGCACAATCTGTTGGCAGTCTCTGGGCAATTGTAATAGGATTATGTCAAATGTCAGTATCTGAACAACAATATTCAGTGTTGTTGCTAGTCTCTCCCTGATGTGAGCCCAGTATTGTTTGGACCATGACAAAAAGAATGTGATTTTGCCTGATTTCTTATTTCTCAACAGACTTGTTTCCTTTTCTCTCTATGTTGCTCCTCTCTCACCTTTCTTATGATCTATGAATTGGTCTGCAGTTTTGGAAAGACAGTGCTAAGGCACATCAATCCTCTGCATTGTGTTTCATTTTCTCAGTGTTGTCCTTTTATCTGAATCTGAGAATGAAATCGAACAGATAACTGAAGATTTCCAGGTCGTGCCATGTCTCAGTCTTCCAGTTTTCAAATTGTGGTTTCTATCAGACCTTCACCCTTTGATTTTTCACCAGCAGGAACTGGAACATGGAGAAGATGATGTCCATGTAACTTTCACACTGATATGGAGAGTAGATGTAGTTGGGGTGTGGGTGCTTGAAAGCAGTTGTGGAATCCACAGTTCAGATGTAACATGAGCTGCTCTAAGCTTTGATTACAGCAGGAGGAATGACATCACTCTTGTCAGGAGGCATCAAGTCCCTATAATGTTGTGGTGCTAAAGGTTTGGTGTACCTTTATGTCACTGCACAGTGGTTATGGCCAGGCTGAGATCCTCTCATGTAAACTAGGAGACTGTATTTTCTCTATTTTTTCTGAGAAAGGGTCTACCATGCCAACAGGGTATATGTCCACAGGGTAATAGTCCCGTGTATCCACAGATAGTCACTGTGGCATCCTAGCCATTTACAGCCTAGGAGAGTGGCAGGCAACTTCCTTCTTGTGCAATCATGCTGTGCCTGAGAGCCCAGTTAAAACAAGTTTTGCCTTAATCTCTAATTCTCCAAATTCCCTGTGACTTTGACAACAGAGATGTTAACTTATTATAATTTGGTGATTTTTTCCTGACAGTTTTTTTTTCATATTAGTAACACAATGACCTGAACACTATTTCTTCCTCCAGACGAATTTTTCCTGTATCTTTAACATATTGCTTGGTGTTTCAGTGGGGGACCATTGTAGTAGTTTCATTCCTTACACATATCACAGGTCTTTACAGAAATATCATGAAAACATTCAATGGAAAACAACATAAAGAGTTCTTAACAGATAATAGTGATTGAGAGTGTGTTTTCTCAACTTGGCAGTGCCTGTAGCTTTTTTATTTTCTGTGGGATTTCATCCTGAGCTCTAACTCCATCGTTTTGAATCCTCTTTTCATCCGAGGCAGGACAGGTTTATTTGATTTGGTCTGTGAAATCTAGCACTGGACTTGCTCCACTACATTTTTTTGTCAAAAAAGTTTGAAAGTATGTCTGTAAGCCCAAAACTCTCTGAGGTTTTGGTCAATTTGCAGTCCATACATCTGCAGCTACAGCCTTGGAGTGCTGTTTTACAGTATTTTGTAGACATTGGCAACACTAAGGTGATGGTATTTTCAGCCAACAAGGACCTTGAATAATGATGGGAGATTTTTTCACCCAGGTAACATCCAAAGTCTTGTCTTTAACTGAATGTATTGAAATTCCCTTTCATTAGCAGCCATGGCAGCTGAGTCTATACCTGATCATGTGGCTCTACTAGAACATAGAAGACACAGAGGCATGTGGTAAAATACATGTAGAAGGTGACTAAATAATTTGCATTATTGCAGTAACATTCTGTGTTCTGTAAACTTTTGACATCTCTATGTCTGTTTAGGTACTGTAGGACCCTTGGCTGGCTGCTTTAAGCTGGATTTTATTTTGGCCCCATTTTCTGCATCATTCTTCAAAGAGTCTATATATTTCCTCCTTGTTTGCAGGATCAGATGTGCTGATAAATTCTTCATACTTACTGTGATCTACCTGCAGATCTTGCCATGTAAACTTCTCCCCATGTTTGCTATTTTTGTTCCACGGAAGTGGTTTTCACTTCTTTAGCTTTACTCAAAAATTCCAGCTTTTCCCATAGCTACATGATCTTTTCATTCTCATCTCATTCTCCTCCCCGCTGAAATTGTACTGTTTAGTGTGCTGTATACCACCAATATTTTCTATATTTCAGTGAAAAACATATGTGCCAAACATAACTGAGATGGCAGTGTGCAGTGTCTTCCTATGGGTGTGTTGAATGTGCACAGACGTGGGGTTTTTTCCTATGGGCAATGCCAGAATCCTGCTGAGATATCAGGCATGGAAAAATGTTTGTCATTAGCCATCTCCTGAAGGATTTTTCCCCTCACAGGTAGTGGAAAATATTCTTCTTCTACATATCTGTTTGACTGTTTGGGGTATGTCCAAAAGCAAAAATAAGCACACTGTTTTTAAGTGAGTGTATCTGCTTTATCCATTATTCTAACCCCAGTGTAGTCACCTGGAGCTGTTTACCGAAATCTGAGAACAGTATAGATCAGTGAGCTGAGGGCAAGGAATACTCCGAGAGTGGCTCAGGAACAGAAGAGGTCTTTGTCAGTCATAGAATACTTTTATTTCCTTGCTAAACAAGTCTACATGGGCCCCACAGCTGGACTTCATGATGACATTGTGACATGTCCATCTCCAGAGTGTGTTTCACTGCCTTCCATAAAGCCATATCATGAAATCATCACACCAAAGTAGCCTTGTGTTGGAACCCTGAGTTCTGAGAATTTCAATCTTTCAGTGCTGACAGGTAATGATCCTCAAAAGCAAACGGCATTTGACCCGGGGCCTTGAGAAAGGCTTCCCTTTTTATGTGATAGTACTGAGATTATTGCTGTGTAATTAAAAAGAAATTTGTCATGTCACTGGGTGGAATATGTAGAGATGTAGAAAATTAGGTTTATGGGATTTAGTAACAAGATGGAGGATTTTGGGTGTGGGTTTGTTCTTTCCTCCTTCTCCTTCACAAATCTGGGTGTTCTGTTATTGGTTCAAAAAACTCACAGTGCGGATCATAAATGTTTAGTTACTGGGTTATAAGTAAAAATAAATTAGTTGGCATTCCATAATTGGATAGATTAGGCTTTAAAAAGACCTTGAAAGTAGAACTTGGAGCCACTTTTTCCACCTTGATAACTCAGAGGCAGATTCCACACAGCTGAACCGTAGATAAGAAAATAATAAAAAGCAAATTAGAAGAAAAACCCTGCGTCTCCTGCGTGTAATCCAAACTCTGAGTAAAAGAACTCATGAGACAGAGGCAAAATGAACACTAGAGATTTTTACAGCCTGATTGTTTGTATGAAAAAGCTCCAGTGAAAGGTCTAAATGTAACTCCTCTGGCAACTCTGGAGTCTTAGGTGGGAAGCATCTGTTGTATTGCTGGGACAGCCTGACTGGAGAATGCACAGCACTGCAGGATCGTCCCATCTTTGAAAGTGTGAAATTCCTTACCTGCTTAGCTTCTTTTCTTTCTAAAGCATGAAGTTTCTTCATAAGTCCAATGGGGTGACATACTTTAATTTTTTTTTAAAAAGACACTCTTTACTCAGTTTTTATTAAGGTTTCTGAATTGCCATAATTTAGTCACCCAGGCATGTAATTCCTCTATTCTTTTGTGGGAATAAACTCAAACAAATTGTGTCCACTCATCCTCTATTGCTTGTAGCTTCTCTGAGAAAAATGTGAGGAATGTTTGAGGAAAAACGGAAGCTAAATTTTTTTATTATCTTTCCTTCTATTCTCATCCATTTATTATCTTTCCATGACAGAAAAATATTTTAACTAAGGTCTGCAATCATTAATATAGGTTGCATAGGTTTTCAACTTTGTTGGCTCTTTTCAGCTTTCTATTGCTCCATAAAAGGTATTTTATTATCTTTTTATCTTTATGCCACTCTCTTCTTCAGGTGTTTTCCAGAGGTTTATGGTGGCCAATGCAGCTTTTGAGGCAGATGATTCCCCACTCTCACAACTGGGTTACCAATTTACCCTCAAACATTTCTCTTTGTGTCATCTTTATAGCTTGTTGCTCATGTTCTGTGGATGCTGATACTATTGAACCTTGCTGATATTATTGGGTAACTTTCTCCCTGCTGCTTGAAAGAGATCATGTTTTCTGATTTTTTTCTCTTCTCCTGAGCTAGTATCCTAGTATCTATGGATGCTAATATCTTTTTCACAGAGACCCAGGTAGTGATACTTTCTAAGGAACTCTCCTCTGAGATAATGCCATTTAGGTGCCTGTACTGCAGTACAGAGATGGAGCTATGGACTCTTAACAGCAATCTTTTGAAATCAAGAGTCACAGAATAGGCAAGGGTGGAAGGGACCACAGTGGGTCAGCTGGGTTGACCTCCCTGCTCTAACACAGTCATCCTAGAGCACATGGCACAGGATTGTATCCAGATGGTTCTTGAATATTTGCAGTGAGGGAGAGTCCACAACCCTTGCCAGGAAAGCAGAGCTCCATCATGCCTAACAGTGACTTGGAAAGACAAACACCATCACTCCCAACATCTGCCCTTATTCCTTCTTCCCCCAGCTATAAATGCTCATCATGACACAAAACAGTATAGAATATCCCTTTGGTGAATTGTGGTTGTCTGTCCCAGCTGTGTTCCCTTCCAACTCCTTGTGCACCCACAGCTGCCTGCAGGAGGGGTTGGGTGAGAAGCAGAGAAGGCCTTGATGCTGTCTAATCACTGATTAACAATAATAAAAACAACCATATATTATCAACACTGTTTCCAGCACAAATCCAAATCATAGCCCCATAGCAGCTACTATGCAGAAATTATTCCAGCCAAAACCAGCACACAGATCATTTTAAGAAGTATCACTTCCCCTCAGCAAGTGAAGGAATTTTAAAAATACCTGCAAGCTTTATCCTCTTCTCCAAAGGGTGCATGAGCATATAACAGAGAGGTCAAGGTTAGAAAAAGAAGAAAATCCATCAGAAGGAGTAAAATCCCAGCTGAATGAAACAAGACAAATGGAAACAAAAATTTTAACTCAGAGTCTTTGAAAATTTCTACTTTAGCACATGCAATACTTTTATTTCTGACAGCTGCATATTCAGAAGAAAGTGAACCAATTAAAGTCCTTAAACTGGAAAGCATGATACAAATAAAATATCTGATTTGGCTAAAAAATTAACTTCAAGGGCCCTTATTTTCTAAAGGTAAACAATGCCATTTATTTACTGTAAACCCAGTGATATCAGAAATTAGTTTCTACTCTAAATTCTTACAATTGTATTTATTCGACAAATTTTCTCCAATTGCATTCTAACTTCACTTTAAAATACTTTCTTCTACTTAAACTAGTGTTATGGTATGTCCTTTTCAATGTTAAAACAGTCTTTGGAGTCTTTGCCAATCAGAAAATACTGGTCCTTAAAACTGCAGTACATGTTTTTCTCTCTATTTTCATATAAATTATGTGCTTTCAAAACAATATGTATTAAATTAGTTTTAACCAGAAGTTCAGAATGCTGTTGATATGATATATATTTTCAAAATATCTCACTATTGTATTACTAAAAATCTCATATTTCCTCACAGAGAGTGAGAAGTAATGAAACAATAGTCCATGCACCACATGGTACAACAGCTGGGTAAAAAAGGTAAAATTCCAGAAAGTCATATGTTTATTTAAAGGGCTACTTAGACAGAATATAAGTATCTACATCTAAGAAAATGATTACTAATTCTTTCTTTCTGCCAATAATGTCATAATATAGATGACATTGCATAGAAACAGAGCATGTTCACCTGTTTTCAATGGTAAAAGGAAAACTGTATTGAGTATTGAGGGCTAGAGCCTTCTTCCTGAGAAGAAACGAAGGCTCAGAAGAGATAGAGAGCATGGAGTTTTGTTCCTTTTGCTCTCTAGGAAGAAGAAAAGAGGCTAAAATTTTGGCAGCAAGTGCTGCTTCTATAAATGTTTAGGTGTTTTAGGTACTGTCTATTATTTTTTTTTAGATAACCCATACAACAAGTAGGATCCTCAGGATTACTTTCATTCTTGTCCAGCGGGGATTTAAGTTCTTTCTCACACTTTTAGTAGACTCCCAGATAAAGCTTTGTTTAAGTGCAGAAGAGCATTGCCAAAAAGTAGGTAGGCAAGTATCTACTGCTGCACAGCCAGGTATACAGAAGTTATGTAAGAGTCCCAGGGGAAAGCAAAAGTGGTAGTTTGGACACCTAACTAGAGGAGTTGCAAATTGCAGCCCTTACTCTCAGGATTGTGGCTGCTGTAGACAATGATTTTGGCATGCAAAATGTCTTAACACTGTGCAATACAAAAATGTCTAATGCATTTATTTTCAAACATAGAATGGAAAATGCATCATTTCAAGGAACACAGACTAGAAACCACCACCTGCTATGGAACAGTATATGTCCTACCTGAGGGTAGGGCTATCACTTTATCTCTAAGCCTTACATAGGCTGGGCAAGTCCCCAGAATTGCTAGGTAGAAGCCAACTCTGAAGTGCATGATATTTCATGCAGAAAAACGATTTCATGTGGAAAAAATTCAAAAAAGGAAGCAGACATAAATCCAAATGATTTTTAAACATCATGAGTGCACTCTCTTGGATGTTTTCTAAATTTAAAGCGAAGGAAAGCCTCATCTGATAAGCATGGATCTTACCCTACAGATAGGGTGGGGGAGGGAGGGATGTTAGCTCTGGGTAGTGCTAGGGTCCCAGAAGGCCACATTTTGCTACTTTTATTCCAGCTGTGTAGGTGAAAGAGTTACTGACTTTTATGTAGTGGGATTAATGGCAAAGTAAGATAATACAATGGTAAAGTCATGGTAGAAAAACAAAGACTATGCTATTTATCTGTGCATGTAAAAGTATAGTCAGACCTGCATATGTTCCAAAGCTTTCACATTCTTCATCCATGAAAAGTTTGGCAAACCTTACCATTACTACAAAGAGTATGTATAATCCATACAATTTACTTCATAACTTTTTTTCTCTGCACCTTAGCCAAGCTTCACCATGTGTGTGCATTAGAAACCCTTGACAAAAGCCAGCTAAGGGCTGAAATGTTGGGAATTTGCCCTCTTCACCCTTATGAATAAATCTTTCTTTAAAAGCAAGGAAAAATCCTCTTGGCTTGGAATACCTCAGTGTGCTGACTGTGCACAAACCAAGGCTGGAATAACTGTGCATTATTGTGATTTGTTTTTGTATTGCCTCCATGTCATGTTTTAAATAAAGAACACAAGTATTATAATTTCTTATTGCGGTGCACCAGGTGCTTGCCAGATAGCTAAGGAGGGCCAGCTGTTAGCTTTCAGGAGATGCCAGTGGAAGGACTGATAAACTTTTTCAAACCAATGCATTCAGAAACCTGTAACATTCCAGCCAGTAGTACAGCATTTTCTTGCCCCGAGAAGGAGCGCTAGCAAAGCACTGAATCCAGCTTTAGCTGCCTTTTTAGAAAGGAGAAGAAAGGAAAAGGCAGCAAAATGTGCATTATGTGATGAGCTAATTCTTCATGGACCACCAGTGACTGTTCTGCATGCTGCTACACTTTGAGACCATTTCTGTAAATGATGCCAAGTGAAAGCATGGTCTGATAAACCCAAAGAAAATAGTTCTGTCTGTCTCTACCTACACATAAGCTGTCCAATGAAAGCGCTGAGGCATGTTCCATTGTTACTCTTGACACCTAGGTTTATAAAAGCTGCAGATACATGACGAGGGTTTATGTTGAAAAGAATGTGCCATCAGAATATCTAAGTGCAAGTGCTATCAGTGTTGTTCTTGAAACAACTATTGCGACAGGATGATTTTGGTTTTCCTGCACTTAAAACACATATTATTTGCCACTTGATTTATAGCACCAGCTGAGTTTTCTTCTGTTTGTGCAGATGCTTTAATAACCAGAGGTGTTCTTTCTTGTTCCATCCCATCCTTTAAATTAAATGGCTTTCAATTAAGCTCAGCTCCACAGATCTGATCTGGCACTATCCCAGGCAGCAAAGTTTGCCAGTAACTCCAGTAGAAGTCAGTTCAGCTCTGCCCAACAATGTGTGTGGTGGGAGCAGCACCTCAGTTTTCTCCTTTTCCTGTCATGTCATGCCACCATGGCTGTGGCATGTGAAAGCTGATAAGAAGACAGAGCATAGTTGGAGAAGGCCAAAATTTCATTAATGAAATCCTACTTATACCTGGGGAGGTCCAGAGCAAGGCTACCCTCTTGCTACCGTGTAGTCACAAGTACCTTTTTCAGTCTCTAACACTCTGACTCTTCTTCCCTGCCCATATTCCATTGCTTTGTACTTGTAGTAAGTAAACTGTTGTCTCAACCCATAATCACTCCTTTTTGTCCCTCTGTTATCAGAAGGGGTGGGGGAATGGGAGTGGCTGATTTGCAGTTTCATTTCCTGCTGGTAATAAAACCAGCACATCTGACATTGCGACGAAGATGAAAAATTTGCCAGTTTATCTCCAACGGCAAAAATAACTGCTGGTCACCAGAATTCATCATTAAGCAGAATCAAAGTTTTTTAAAACTATATTGTACAAAAAGCCAGGAAGTCTATATCCTGAGGAAACAATTATGTTCAGGGGTAATGAAGAAAGAAACAATTGCTCTCTACTACACTGTGTGAGACAGAGAGAAAGGCATCCTAGAAGAGATGGGATCCAAACCCAATTCTCTGTCTTGTGTTCCTACTCTTCCTTTTAGCCATAACCATGGGATGGCAAATTTGTTCAGCTTAAAAAATCAATTTTGTATCAGTCGTTTCACTTTGAATTAGGGTGTAAGCTGACTGTAGGTACAGTGAATGACATAATGGCAGTAGTAGCAGCTGAAATAGTTTGCAAAGAACATTCATTAAGAAAGTATCAGAAAAAGAAAAAAACCTTGGTGAAGTAAAATTAGATAAATAACTTACATAGATAAAGAGGTAAGAGATGACAGTTCCTAGAATCTGGCTGGTCTCATTCTTGATATGGTCCACTGAAAATTAAACAGACAAAGCTCTACCAAATAGTCTTCAGATCAGATTTTTTTTTTGTAACTGGTTTCCTCCACCTTCACCAAGATAGAAATGTCTTTTTGAGTTATGCATCATTTGACAAGAGAAACTAGCTCACTTAGTAGAAAGAAACTTATTGTTCGTATTTTTGTATCAGTCCTGAGACTGCACATATGCATACTCAGATATGTTTCAAAAACTCACCCGCCACTTCCTTCAGCAAGTAGCTTCCCTTTATATTTCAGGAGCTTATGCATACATCATCATATATCATACATATTCTGAAAAAGGGAAAGTAAGATTCTAGGTTTTTTTTCTGTGCTTTCTCTTACTTGGTCCCTGAACCAGAGGTGATTTTAAAGGCAAAATAAAAGGTATAAATCTGACTGGATATAGGGACTAGAATTTGAGGGAGAAATTAAAAAAAAAATATGGTTTGGGAGCTGTTTGTACATAGATGAAATTGCTGATAGATTTTGCATAAAAAATTAATCTGGTAGGTCAAGATGAGTAAGGAGAAGTAAGAAGTAAGGATATGACTGCAGGAGCTGATCAACAAAGCAGGATAAGAATGAAGATGTATAGCTAGGAAGCCAAGAGAAAGCAGAAATCAGAGAAAGTGAGAGAAGGAGGAATGACAGAAAAAGTAAGAGGCAGAATAAACACAAAGATGATAGAAACATGCACATTAGATTTAACTGGAGTGAGAGTTAAAATAAACCTCTAGCTTATATTATCTGCTGGCAAAGATAAACCATTTTTGGTAAAATCATTTTTAATCCCTGTAACTTGTAATTCTATGGCCCACTTTTGCATACCAAAATATTATTTCAACTTTTCCTTTTGAAAAACAATCAGCCCTCTAATAGACAGTCAGGGAGAGAAGATTTGTTTTATTCTTAAAAAAA
>VXAC01008201.1:1313277-1364660 GCA_013399225.1 Rhipidura dahli | reverse complement strand
AAAAAAAGTGATTCTAGAAGCCAAACTGCACTGAAGAAAAGTGCAGCAGAGTAGTTCCAACACACAACACTTTTTCCAAACGCAGTGAAGGTACAAGACAAGTTGGTCACATGAAGCACATGACAGTACTGAACAAAAGAAAAAAGTTATATGGTGTTTAGACTGGTCCTGCCAGGGCTGGGAGAGAGTTCTAGCTTCTACCCTATACACTTTTTCTAAGAGTGAGAAAAAAATCTAAGGGTGAAAAGGAAGACAAAGTAGGACTGCAATATAAACCACTCCCCCAAGGGCAAAGGATAAGGCATTGCTTCTGCTTCCTTCAACATGCATGTTGGACAACATGTATTGCTGCTTAATTTTATCTTTAAGACATCTTGCCTTTTTCCTGGGCAGTTGGCATGCTTCCTTCCCCTAAAACCAGATCCTGTTAAAGGGAATGTAGGGGAAATTTGGCATTCTCATTTCACATTTTTCTCATCTTACACTACTTTTATACCACTAAGTGTTCCTCTTCTCCTTTCAGCACAAAGGTCCCTGGTTTCCATACCTGTAGGAGAAGAAAATGGGAAGACCTAGATATTTTGTCTGTGCCTGGTAACTGGTCTTCTTGCTGCAGAATTCAGTGTCAGCGCATATTTTTGAGGCCTGAGGATATTCAGCATCTTGGTCAAACCTCATGCACCCATTTTTTCTACTACATGAAGCAACTGCCATTCATTCCCACAGCTGGAATATTGCCTCAAGTACACGTGTCCTGCCCCTGATCCTGACTGATTCTGTCCTGCCTCACGGGCATGGAGAATGCCTCTCTGTCCTTACTCATTACTGGAAAATTTAATACTTTAAAATAACAAAACCCACGATTTTTTTTTTTTTAATAGTCTAGGATATCTTGCTCATCCCAGTACTTCTCATTATTACCTTCTTACATTTTATATTTCTCACCTCTTTATCAGTACTGGAGTGGGCTTTGTCAGTGGCTTTGGTAGGACAAAGAAACTCCTTATGGCCAATCTTCAGAAAGTGACAATGGTAAATAGAAACAATTCCAGCTTTTATTCAACATCTTATATGAGTTACAGCAATTTGCAGTCAAAAGAGTTTTACTGAGGAGATGATAGATTTATTCTTTCAAGCAGTATTTCAATTAATCAATGGATCCTTATTTTAGAAAACAAAACATAGGTCAAACTTGAACTTTCAGATGTCTAGGCTACCAAAGAACATGGTATTTTCTTGTATTTTCAGGGAAGGAGGAAAATTCATAATCCTACAGTTTCACCATGTGATGTTCCTGTGCTTTGTTTGAAGCAGAGGGGAGAAGCTGACAGCTTTGTCATCAATATTACAGTGACATCCAGACATGGTCTGCTACATATAACCTTCCTTCCACTGTCTGCATCCATGTATGGAAAAGGGAAAGCAAAAAGATCAGTTTTGTATAGACAGAAGAAGCTATATCTGGAACAGGGAGAGTTAGTCCCTGTAAACCACTGTAATCTGAATTTGGTCAATTAATAATTTAAAAAGCCAGATTCAAAGTTTTGGGGGAACTATAAGAATGAGAAGGAGAGAGCCATAATGTTGGAGAAGTGAACATGGACACATTTGAAACAAGTGTCATTAGAATCTCTGTGGCATACATTGATATCTTTTTTTTTTTAGCTTTTAAACAAAAGAGCTAATTATTAGACAGATTAAATTTGAAAGGTTTTCAAGTCCATTTTTGTGTGTTCTGGACACTTTCTCATGCTGTATGACTAACATGAGTCCATCTGTGAGAGCTTTAATGCTGTATCTTTAGTGAACAGTGTTTATCACATTCATATGAGTTGAAAATGTGAAGAAAATAATCCCAAAGTATCTAAACTAAGGTTTCACTACAAAATGAGCCTTCTTTTTCTCAGCTTAATGAGGGGTGAGTATCTTGAAGATCATGTGGAAATCAGTATGACTAAACAAAAGTAATTTCACCACCCACTCTTCTTCCTTAAAACAAGGTGTTCTAGACAACTATGTGTAAATACAGTACTACAGCTGTCATCACATCAAGTAAGACAATATATGAATTATCTTTTCAGAAGCTGTATTAGCCAAGATATATATTATTTGTTTTTTATTGCTGTGTAATTGTATGATATTTGTTTTGGACTAACAAAAGGTTGAGATTATGCAATGTAATTTACTTTGTGCTACTCCTGCAGTGTTAATGATTGAGTATCTTCCAACTATGTCATTGAAGTTTTGCAATTTTCAAATTTCACTAGTTTAAATTTCCTCTCATTATTTATCAACATATCTTATAATCAAGATAATATAAAATCCTATAAAACAGCAGACTGTAAAACCTCTAATACTTATCCTGTAAGAACAATATCATTCTTCATGAAATAAACCCAGAATTTCTGTTAACAGGGAGGAAGAGTAAAGAGCTATGAGAGTAGCTTTAGCAATCTCGTTTGAAATTCCCTGCCAACACCTTACAGGAACAATTTGTCTGCCAGCCCTTTGTGAAAGCCCAGGTAATCCTTTTGACAGTAGCAGTCAAACAGAAGCCAAGAATCACAGCATGAGTCAGTTTGAAAGGGACCACAGTGGGTCATCTGGTCCAACCTCCCTGCTCAAGCAGGATCATCCTAGAGCACGTGGCACAGGATTGCATCCAGATGCTTCTTGAGTATCTTCAGTGAGGGACACTCTACAACCTTTCTGGGCAATCTGTTCCAATGCTCAGTCCCCCAGACAGTAAAGAAGTTCTTCCTCACGTTCAGGTGCAACTTGCTGTGCATCAGTTTCTGCCCATTGCCTCTTGTCCTGTCCAGGCTTAGCACTGCTGAGCAGAACCTGGTTCCATCCTCTTGACTCCCTCCCTTCATACAGACAGACATTGATGAGGTCCTTTCTCAGTCGTTCCTTCACAAGACTGAACTGGAGAATTCTCTCAGCCTTTCCTTATAAGAGAAATGCTCCAGTCCCTCAGTCATCTTTGTTGCTCTTTGCTGAACCCACTCCAGAAGCTCGATGTCTCTCTTGCCCTGAGGAGCCCAGAACTGGACACAGCACTCCAGATGTGACCTCACCAGGTCTAAGTAGAGGGCAGGATCACCTGCCTTGAGCACTAGGCAGTGCTCTTCCTAATGTACCCCAGGATATCACTGGCCTTCTTGGTCACAAGGACACACTGCTAGCTCATGGACAGGTTATTGTCCACCAGGACCCCCAGGTCCCTCCTGGCAGAGATGCTTTCCAGCAGATCAGCCCCCAGCCTGTGCTGGTGCCTGCCATTATTCCTCTCCAGGGGCAAGACCCTGCATTTGGCTTTGTTGAATTTGTGACAGTACTTCTCTGCTCATCTCTCCAATCTGTCGAAGTCCTTCTACCCTGCAGCAGAGAAAACAGCCACAATCTGTTAGCATGTGGGAACTCTTGCTTCCCCTGTCTACCCTGCAGCTGTAACACTGCTAGTTGGCAGGCTTTCACCAGCCAAGGGCCGTATGTGAGTGAAAAGACAAAGATGTGCTATTCTCAAAGAGGGGAGTGTGGACTTCTTGAAGCAGCAGGACCTTGGCTCCAACTCCCCTCAGCAGTATGGAAGCACGTTGAGGTTGTCAGTCAGGAAGTAGGAGGAGTGTAACACTGTAATGGTTGCTGCTGCCTACTACTAGACCTATCTGTGTGTCACCATGGGATGGAGTTTGCTGGTGGTTTCTCCTCTCTCTTCTCAAATAATTTGGGAATTGCTGCTGGAATATTTCACATCCTTGGACTCTTGACCCTGTGCTCCCATTTACTGAAGACCCACTAGAGTAGTTGTGTGAGCACTGAGTATGGGCACTGCAGCATTTTTAACATCCTGCCTGAAGAACTGAGGGCCTTGGTTTCAGTCAGTTGAGGAGGTGCAAGGAGAGTGTGAAAAAGCTTGTGCTAGGTGAGGAACTGAAATGGGCATTGAGAAAAGAATCATAGAATCCCTAAGGTTGGAAAAGACCTCTAAGATCATCAAATCCAACTATTGTCCCAAAACTACCATTTACTGCTAAACCACATTCCCCAGAAACGCTAACATAAGAGGTAAGTAACATTGTAAGTAGAACAATAAGGAACAGAAGAGCTTACTCAGGGTCCAAATTCCTGAAGAAGGCTGAGTAAATGAAATACTTACTGATCACATTCCATCTGACTAATCATAGGACCTTTGTGAAAAAATGAAAGCAAGGATATTTCTTTCTTTGACATCAGTTTTATACTAAACTTTATCCTGAAAGTTTGCTCTCATGGTTGCTTGTTACATGAGTGGCTTGTTGAAGCCACGAGGGACAGAATTAGGAAATCACTGTAAGAGCATCATAGGGACATTTTAGCATCAGCTCAGCTCTGTCAAGAGGTCATTGCATCTGAGCATGTGTGGATTTGTAGGGAAAATTTGCTGTACCATAATAGTTGCAGTAGGACTCTGAAACTGCATGTTTTTGGTGTAGCTCGTAAAGTGCTCCATTTTTTGAGGATCAAGCTGCAGGCAGAGAAAGCTTGGACCTGAGGCACTCTGAAGGAATAGTTTGAAAACCATGAGTAAGTTCAAAGCAAGTCTCCTACTGAGAAATGCAAAGAGATGTTTATTTTCAACAGAAAATAGCAGTTGGTTTCAAAACAGTCTTGTATTTCCAACCAAGTTATTTGTAAGGAAAAAAGTACAAAAATATTGGAATGAAGTGCCATCACAAGAATGTAGGGTGAAGTTAACAACAGCAAGGTTGTCATTATGAAAAATTCTAGGATTCAGTGTCTCTTGCCAAAACATACATAAATATATATAATGCTGTTAATGAAACACATATGTCTATCACCAGACAGTATAATTATGTCTGAGAATTATTATAAAAGCTAAATAGGTGTTAATTCAATACTTCCTTTTTTTCTTTCTTTTTTTTTTTTTTTTCCCCTGGCCCCTCCCCTTGCATTCAAGATCATTAGCTCCTTGGCAATTGCATTACACCCTCACCACAAGACTGAAGGGAACTCCAGGAAGTCAAGATATGGAAAAGGCCCAGCAGTTCCACCATGTAACTTCATTTATAGTGCTGAGTAGGAGACAGCTTCTTTTAATATTACTCCAGCACCTCTGTTGGAGTACATGATATCAATCTGTAGCTGTTTCATTCCCTGGAGCTAGCAGAAGGACATCATAAACATGATGTTCATTAAAGGGGAAAAAACTTCCATCAACTGAAAAAACTCTAAACCTTTTTGTAGGGACAGGAAACCATCAGTGATATGAAACCTTCCATGGCTTTGAACGACTGTGTCTCATTATAGAGGCATTAGTGAAGAGTTTTATAGTCATTTTTTTGTGGCTTAACAGGTGGAAAAGCAGAAGGTAGCACAATTATTAGTCTTTTAAGAATAGACAGTGACCATTCCCAAGGGACAAAGACTTTTGATCTCAGAGTTATATTACTAATTTCTTTCAGAAGATACTGAATGTATTTGATAGCAAATTCCTGCAACTTCTCAGGTATCATTCAAAACTTCCAAAGGAATGTTTTTGTTCTTATTTCCTCTGCTAGCCCAAAAACAAAGTATGGCCCAAACTACTTCAGTAGGAAAACTTATGTTTCTATGTAAAAATAATTCTGCCTTTGCTCCTCCTTTGTCTAATGTTTTAGAGAACTATTTTGTTACAGTATACACACATTAAGTATATTACCCTATGTATATAAAATATTAGTGCATGTTTTTCAGTGATTGATTTAGAGACTTCTGTACAAAAACAAAATCCAAAATAAATTAATATGTTGACTATTTTTATAAAGGTTCAAATCAGCAAAAATAGCCTTTTTTAACTCCATAAGCCAGAAAAAAATTATTATTACTGGAATAAATTACTTGACTCTAAATATAAACTGGAGGCAAAGTTATAAATTCTCAAGACTTTTCTGGTTGATATTTAATCCATGTGGATAATGTGAACAGATCAGTTCTTTCCAAAACACCAGATCAGGATATGGTTTTAGTAATAGATATCTGTGTCACTTTTCAGTATCCTTGTTTTGTGCATGATGACTGGCTTCTAAGTCTAGTCCCTGTCCCTGCCTGAACAGTGATTAAAACCTCAGCTCAAGGATGCTGTGGTAATGCAAGAATTTCATGCAAGGCTCTGTCATAGTGACACACAGATAACCCTAAAATATACCAAAGCCTGGCTGTTTATAGACTGGGAAGCAACTTCTGGTGAGGGAGGGATGAAAAATGCTAAAATCACCCAGAACCTTTATGAGTGGCCTGTTGAGTAAAAGAGGAATTACTCTTTCAGCTAACTTGGGAATGTGTGGGAAGGGGGGACATGGGCAAGTGTTGATAAGTATGATCATCTACCAAATCAAATGGTATTTTGGGAGAAGTGGAGGAATGTGCATTTTATGAGCCCTGAAGGAGTTGAGCTATGAGAGAGGAACTCAAGTTTACTGCTGTCAGATTTCAGGCAGATATGTACATACCCTGTAAAAAGGGTTTTGGTACCATAGCAACATTAGCAGTGGAAATACAGGCTCCAAATAGGAAGTTTTGGTAGTCCTAGGTTTGTGATTGCCAGAATTGACCTGAAATAAAGTTTCTCTGGAACTTAGATGCTTAAGTAGCCATTGAATATCTAATGGCCAGATAACAATTCAACAGGAAGTCAAAAGATTGGGATGAGTGGAGGAAAAAAACCCAAAACTAGAGTTGTTTTAATTTTTTTAACAGTAGTTCTACCTGATCCAGAATGACAAGATCAATAGAGTTCTGATCTGATACTACTGAAGATCTGGCTATTACTTGTTGATTTTATGTGTTTTTCACTGAAATTACTTGAAAGCTTTCTGGAAAAAATGTATCTGAAGAACACAGATGGCTCTTAACAAAAGTCAGAACAGAGCTAATTGAACAAGATGACCAGACTTTTTCCAAATCCTTTGGGATTAGAGCTTTTAATGTAAATATCAAGGGAAAATGTGAGTACATTTTTTCATATTTTTAAAATTCCAGCTAGTCACATTTCTGCAGTATCATGGCATAATTTGCTTTTAGTCTTTCCAAGTTCCTACCAATGAGGATTGGTTTTTCACTTTCTTTCTTACTTCCTATTTAAGGTTGATGTTGAATATTTTTAAATATTGTCTTTGGGTAACTTGATTATAATAGTTCCAGAAGTGAGTTGAGAAGTGTGACAAAGACTCTTGATGAAAGCTACTCAGATGAAGCATTTTTCTTTCTCCAGTTTTAATAACCTCTTATGGAAACCTCTCAGGGGAGGAGTTCTTTGTTGGAGCTGATAATGTTGCATGACAAACTGAAAATTATAACCTTTCCCACTCTTTAGTTTTTTTTTTTTCTTCTCTTCTTCCCTCAGATGAGAGTCATGGGTTTAGAAGCCTTGCTGCTTTACCTTTCAAATCTTCAATTTTCTACAGTACACCCATTGCTTTCCTGTTTACTTGGCTCTATCACTGTATTCCACCTCTAGTTACAGAGACAGAAAACACTGAACCATTATGAATCAGGCAGGGCTGAGAAAAGACTCCAAAGGAGCCATTAGCTGGGAAGAATGCTCATCTATTTCAAAAGGGACCAAGCATATCCCAAGGCTGCTGTCAAATATAGATCTTCCTCTGTACAGCCTCTGTCTCTGTGTGAGAAGCTTTTATTTTGCTTAACCTTCTGGTACCTGTTAATGATGTGATCACTGAAGTACACATGTGCTGCAGTAAAAACATGATGCATCTCCTTGTGTGTTTGCTCATCAGTCCTCTATTAGCTGATCTAGTAGAGTTGCTGTTTCAGCTCACTGGGTGGAGGTCTGTGGTTTTGGAAGCCACATTTAAATCCCAGTGTTGTGTTTGTGGCTGGCTGATGATCCTGGGGTCAGTTTGTCTGTGGTCACAGATCATTACAACCTGTAGACAGCAACTCTCATACCACATCACCAAAAATTATACCCTGTGAACACAGTCATGTCTTCTGAACCATCTGAGTATTTTAAATGACTAGTTTTTCTGAAGATTGTGTAGAAAAATTGCCTTGGAAAAGATGGGGTTTATGAATTTTAAATTTTGTCACATTTTAAGAATTTTGTTTCTATATATAGTAATTTTCTTGTTTGTTGATGAACATAAGAAAAATTATTTTACATTAGCACATCATAAATAAAGTAATTTAAGAGCATCTATTATGGAAAAAGAACACAATCCTTCCACTACCTTCAGCAGGTATTGTATCAGTCCCTGAGTAGAAGAATATGTCAAATTCAGATCAGTCACAAAAATAACAAACAGGCCAAATCTTCCTCTTTTTCCTCATTTTATATATTGGAGAAATTGACTATGTTCTTAAAAGTACATCATCAAATTCTCTAAAAAAGTGATGTCTATATCTTTACCTAAAAGGAACATGGAATCAAGTCATAGAGCTTCTGCTTTTGGAGTAAAGCAAAAGAGCACACACAGCAGAGTGCTGCAGTTGGCAAATATGAACTGGATGAACCTTGCAGGCTTGAAGACGAAGCTGTAACCTGAAGTTAAAGCATCTGTGACTCACAGATCTGAATAAATATTTTTTTGTTGGAGTCCATTTCTGCTTTACCAGAAGAGGCAGAGGCTTTCTTATGTGTCTCTGGATGTCCTGCAACTTTCTGTAATTGCTGGCTGCACATGTACAAATGTTGGTTAAAAAGGGCCTGGCATATGGGAGAACACTGGCCAGCTTCTTTCATGGATGAGGAAATAAGACAGAATATGAGGACCTTTTTTCCTTAGAGATTCTTCTAAAAATACTTTTCAAAATGCAATTTTAACCACTGGATGCAAATATACGTATTGGAGCTCAAAACATTTTAACAGAGATTGGTTTTGCAAACCTGTTGGCTATCCTGAAAAAGTAGAAAAAATGTGATGCACACCTATAAACTAGTTGATTTATTTCCCAATCTACCAGGATACTCAAGAGGACCTTCCTTTAAACATATGTTCTGGAAGAGATACCAATAACAGCACTCAAAACTGATTTTATAATTCAATATCACTCCCTCCAGCTATGATCTTTCAAGGTGCATATGATGCACATGGTATGGATCTATTAATAAAGTAACCACAGTAAACCAAGCAGCAACACAAAAAATCCAGGTACTGCAGTGTCAACATATTTTGGACTGTGTGCTTGCAGACTATTATACACAATAATAACATGTCTCAACTCCAAAAAGACAAATCTGAACTGTTTTAATGAGTTCACTATTAAGCGGCCTCCACGCATAAGATTTTTTCCAAACTTAACTGTTTTGTAGCAAACAACACAAACAGTCCTCTAACATTGTCTTAAATAGAAGAAACTCTGTTTTTCAGAAATTTTGTTCATTTTGAGGTTAAGAAGTTGTATTAGGGAATCGTGTTTGTAGCCTCTCTGTTTACAAACTGGACTTTTAGGCAGGAGCCATCATTTTAGCAGCACTGTCTCCTGTATGGAAAAGAGCCTTATTAGAATCTGCATATTTTAATATTTGAATGCAGGTAATTATCCCAGTTGTTTTGCTGCTGCCTATTGTGCTGATCATATCCTATCTGACCCAATGTACACAATTCCATGTCCAGGGAGTAAGGAAGGAAATAAATCTCTCTTCAGTATTAGGAGGCCCTGTTCTCTCCATCTGGATGTGTCCAAATCCACTTTTACTTCTGAATGTTCTTAACTGCTATTCCCCATTTCTTAGTGTTTAGACTGGTATTGTTCAGGCACCTGCCTATCCTGAGCTCTTCCAGATGCTCCACTTCACCACGCAGCCTGAAGCAGTTCAGGAAGCTGTAGTTTAAAAACGGAGGCAAATAATTATGCCATCACTCACAGAGTGTCCCCACTTCTGGGTATGTCAGCTCTGAGTTGCTGGACTCAATTGCCCCTCTTGGAGCACGTTCAGTGTTGGAGAATGTTCAATGCCTTCTGGTGAACTGACAGAACACAGGCATCCTTATGCAGATGTTATAGACTGAGGCAGAAAAGGGAGGATTTATGGATCTTATGCTGTCTAAAAGATAAGGAAGTGGACTGCAAGTTTATTTTAACATCAAATCATGAAAAAAATTAACCACTGTAAATATGATTTAAAACCCCCATGCAATACAGGGCACCCTGTTCTGTAAGACATGGGCCCCAGCCACAAAGCTTTTAATCAGAGCAGCCAAACTCTGATTTTGCAGATACAGACATTGCTTTGCTTAATTTGGAGACTATCACTAAGGTTGTCAGGAGTTTTTACCCAAACAAATCTGAAAATGCTTCACTATGCTTGCAGGTATTTTGTGTGACATTACATCACATAGTTTCCACAGATTTCTGTAGGTGGGCTAAGAAAGGCAGAATTAATGCTTCTCTTGTGGTGCTCTGCAAGTAGGTTTCCTCTTTCCCTGTTGTCTTCTTCCTCGCTCTTTCTTAATATGTTAAAAAAAGCTGCACTTGTCAAACTTTAATCTATTTCCTAGTATTCAGTCCCACCAGCCCCTTCTCCAACCCATTTTCTGTTTATTTATCCATATGTTCAGCCATATCAATCCGTTGCAACCCCCAGCCCCTTTGTTCTCTCTAGCCATCTCTGACTGGCAGAACCATTTAGGTTGGAGAAGACCCTTAAGATCATCAGGTGCAATGTCAACCCCACCCTGCCAAGTGTACCACTAAACCATGTCCCTAACTGTCCATATATGCTGTCGAAAACCAATAATGACTGCACTGTCAGGTGGTGTGTGTTGATGCTGGTCTGATGCCAGGCACCCGCCCAAGTTGCTCACTCACTCCCCTCTGCAATGGGAAAGAGGAGAGGCAGTATAACAGAGGGTTCATGGGTTGAGATAAGGACTGGAAGAGATAACTCATCAAATACCAACATGGGAAAAACTGGTTCAACTTAGAGATAAGAAATGAATTTATTACTAATGAAATTGGAGCAGAATAATGAGAAATTAAGCCCTTAAAAAGCATCTTTGTGCCACCCCTCCCTCCTTTCAGCCCTACCTCCTACTCCAGCAGAACAGGGACACAGGGAATGGAGGTTTTGGTCAGTTCAACACTCATGAACTTCTCCTGCTGCTCAGGGAGAGGAGTCCTTCCCCTGCTGAACCGTGGGGTCCCTCTCACAGGAGACATTCTCCATGAACTTCTCCAACATGAGTCCATCCCATAAGCAACAGCTCCCTGTGACCTGTGAGTCATGGGCAACAAAACTGCTGCAGTGTGGGTCACTCTTCCACAGAGTGCAGTCCTTCAAGGACAGGCTGCTCTTGCATGGGAACAGGGCCCCTCTCTCCACAGGTCTCCCACGGGCTCACAGCCTCCTCTCAGGCATCCACCTGCTCTGGTGTGGGGCTCCTCCACAGGCTGCAGGTGGATCTCTGCATCCCCATGGACCCCCATGGGCTGCAGGGGCACAGCTGCCTCACCATGGGCTGCACCACGGGCTGCAGGGGAATGTCAGCTCTGGTGCCTGGAGCACCTCCTGCCCCTCCTTCTGCACTGACCTTGGTGTCTGCAGAGCTGTTCCTCTCACATGTTCTCACACCACCCTTCTGCGGCCACAATTAAAACTGCCCACCAAGTTTTTGATTTGATTTCATTGCCATGGCCCATCTTTGGAGCCACCAGGTATTGGTTCTGCTGGATGTGTAAGAAGCTTCTAGCAGCTTCTCACAGAAGCCACCCCTGCAGCCTCCCCAGTACAAAAAAACAGGTCATGCAAAACCCATACATCAGGCAATGCAGAGATAAACAGAAAAGATAAAATAACAATCAAAAATGTACAGTGACTCCATTTTGGGCTACAGTGTATTAGGTAAGCAGACTGAACGCAAATACCCCTTACAGATTGAGCTTCTCTTTTATTTCTGTGCAATCTCAGTGTAGGTTTTTATGGAAAACAGCAGCATATTATCTGCTGTTAGTTTGCTCTTTGCTTTTTCTGAGAGGGTTGTCCCAGGGGCTTTTGAATATTTATACCTGGTAATGCAGGTACCAGGCACATATAGAATTGCTACATTGCCACATAGACACTTCAGCCATAATATGCATAGAGCCCAAATGCATATCCATTTTGCAACCTTAAAATTGATCAAAACTTTGAACAATTAACCTTTCATTACACAGACTACTTTTCACCAAAAATGTTTTGCCTTTTCAGAAGAATTCCTCTTTAAGAGCAGAGGACAGAAATGACAGAATGGGAGGGAATAAGGAAGAGTTTCACAGAAAATGAGTTGCATTACCACTGAGATCAGTATCAAGGCCAGGTGTCCCATATTTGTGTCACTAATCTAGTCCACTAGTCCTGAACACAGCCCTTGTCCAGCAAAATGTCTCCACTGCTGAAGTTGCTACAGATTAATGTATTTCATACTGGTTTTTCTCTTTCTTCTCCATTTGCCTTATTTCCATGTCATCAAAAGCCCATGGAATTGAAAAAGCAAATCCACTGGCTGTAGAGAAAATAAAGGATAATCCCTTTAGTTTCACCTAAGGAAGTGAAGTGGACATTTCCAAGACAGTTATATTCTATGCTTAAGTAAGCAGATATTCTGTGCAGACATGCCTAAAATGGTAAGCAAGGACCAAGTCATAAAAAGAGGAGATGGTCAGGTGTATTCAAAAGTTGCAGTTCATGAGCATCTTTGGATAAAAAGAGGGAAGGAAGTTTATACATTGGTCTCATTTCTCTGGATTGGTCTGTTTACTGCCAATCTTTTGTTGAAATAGTGTAGGATTTTTCTTCCAACACACTAAACTCAGATTTGTTTATAGCAAGGAGTCTCATTATTTTAACATTCTAATTAATGTCCTCATGGAAGGTGCTTATTATTATTGGCTCTACCTTGTCTGTAATTCTGACAAATTAACAGATTGAGGGAGACTATGTTGATGTTGCCTATAGCTGTTTGTGGCTTTCCCATTTGAAAGAGTACATTAAAGTTGGATCCAGATTACAAATGTTTAATCTGGCAAAGATATTTGGTGGCCTCTAAAACAAATATTGTGTCATTAATATAGCAGTATCCGTAAATGGGACTGGCGACATATAATGCTGCGTCTGTGGATATTTTCAAACTCTGTTTAGGATCCTTAACTAACCCCGTTCTGCCTAGGTAGTTCCACCTCTTCAGTACCTAAATGCAACAAAATAAGTTAAGACTGTATTTTTAGTCTTAACTCTAAATTCTCAGGAGTTTGTGGTTTTCAAATGAGACCCTTAGTATTATCTGGACTTAGACTTCTTTTGTGGTTCAATAGAAAATACACAGTTTTCAGTTTTTCACTTTTGGTACATTTTCACAATGGCATTAAGAATAGTGAAACCTTTCAAGTTTATTCAAGTGGACATGATGAACCATAATTACATTGTTTAGCACAGTTTACTGTATAAATACAAGCTTACTTTTTTTTGAGTGAATTTTGATCCAATGCCAAAACAGTTCTTTGAACAATTTAGGCTGATTTTTGAAATGATATTCAAAGATGTATCATCTCTATCCAAACCACTGAGCTATTACAATGTTGTTACAGGAAAGAGGTGTGAGCCAAAGTGATATGAATATTGAAGTTAGGAAAAAATTACTGCATAGTAACTGATGGTGAAAAAAACCAACCCAAAAAACCATGGTCAATTTTATTAATTTTCTACTACCAAAGCAGAAAAGTTAAATCTCTTGTGCAAACTGCACTCTTTATGGACTGTGTGAAATAGCTGTTTCCCTGCAGGGAGCACAGAATGGCAGGCCTGTATTTTGGGCTTTTACTGCTAGAAAGGCAGCAGGGAAACCTACCAGCTGTGGCAAACCCCCAACATCTTTGCCTACTGTTTGCTTTGAAGCAGTCCATATCCCAGGACAGATGTTAATTTTAGTTCTTTTGGGAAAGTCAGAGGTCAACCAGTGAAATTAGTTAGGTAGAAATCTTCTCTTGCAAAGAATTTCATAATCTGACAGGTAAAATCATTGCTTAGAAACCTTCAATTGTTATTTTTCATACTATCTTCTCTTAGCTTCTTTTTCTGGTCTCATACTGGTCTTGTCAAGATCTCTTTTGTGAATGTACACCATCTTATACAGTTGGCCCACCACCTGAAAAAGTGAGGACAAAATCTCAAAACTTTAGACAAGAACTTGCATACTTTTGCAGGAAGCTATAAAGCAACTCTCTTAGTAAATGGAATTATAAATAGAAATTCTTTATTAAGGAAGCATTTGTTCCACTGAAGGGGAGGGGAGGGGAAGATATGTGTTTTGAAGCATAAATCATGTTTATAAAGTGGGTGTGTAATTTTTATGACTATCAGAAGTCATGTGCATTGTTCTGTAAATAATTCACACCTTCTGTCCTTTCATGTATTTCTTAAATAGCAAATATTGCTTTGCAGGTACTTTTCTTTGAAGATCTTGCTAGACTGAAAGCACAATCATAAAATAGGACATCACCAGTTTTTTGTAGTTCACATTTTTCTGAAGGTCAAATAATTTATCAGTTTTAGCTTGAAGCCTCATGGTGAAAAGGCAGCAAGGCCCTTAGGAACAATGAGTCAGCAACATGTGAAATATTTACTCTAAGATTTTCTGAAAAATCCTACTGTTATTTAATGGAATATTTCATACAGTGGAAAACAACTTTCCTCCTCTAAACTCCGAACACAACTCCTTCTCTTGATTACTCTTTTTATGTAGTTGATGCAAAAACTTCAAGTAATTCAGTAAAATATTCTATATGTTTCAGAAGTTCTGTTTCTGAGCACAGAAAGATCTTCTGCATGTACTTAGCAGGTTCAATTGGCCACTATCCTGGAGACACAGAAGAGATCATGCTATTTTAATGAAGAGATAAGCTCTGGAATTTATCATCACCTTGTCAACAATGATTGACATCTAATGAGAAAAGAAGCACAGACTTTTGTGAATCTTAAGACAGTATTTTAAGAGTTAAGAAAGGAGGAACAGAAGCAGAAACAGCCACAAAAGAGTATCAGAAAGCAAAGTCTGGATTATGATGCATATGAAAGTTTCAGATTCTTATGAAACATCAGCTCAGAATGTAGAGGGAATTTTTAATTCCACCTGCTCTTCAGGAGGAGCATTAGATTGTAGCTGGTTATTTTCACTGCAGAGGACATTTAAAAATAAAATCATAAACAAATCTGGTGGTTTTTTTCAGTGCTTCACTGCCATCTATTGGGCATAAAGTGTACTGAGTGTTCTTAGAAATTAAAGAACGCTTGTGAGCAAAGCAACTTGATATTAGTGATTCTGCATCAACTTCACCCATGAGAGAAGATGAACTCTCCAAAAAGCGGGACCACCGACCCCCCACCCTTCCAAACTGTGATGATCTTGCAGGACATGCAAGGGAAAAACTTACATCCGAATTTGTTATGTTAGTAAGTCAAGAAAAAGGTCAGCTGAAGGAGCCCCGGGAGAATGGGAAAGTGGGACATCCTTGAATAGTCTCTCTTCCTGTTAAGACAGGCAACATGGGGTTTTCCCATTTACAAAGAGATCAAAGCAAGAAAATACAATAAAAGCAGTGGGGTTTATTGACATGCTTATTTATTTAGGTTTTTATTGCATTGCTTAAAAGAAAAGCTTTCTAAAAACCAAATACAAACTTCCTGTTTTCCACATACTTCCCTCAGAGCAGACACAGTACATCCCATTTCTGTTTTCTTTCTGAAGTACAGAATTATGGAAATATTTATAGACATAGTTATATTCACACCTCCATTAGTTTGGGTATCCTTGAATCTTGCAGAAGTCATATTCATCCTTCCCTCAAAATAACAGTCATAAATGTTTAAGTTCCTTTTATTTTATTCTATCTGTCTTGCAACTCTAATTTTGTGAGTATTCTACCTAAATCACTTCTTATCTAGGCAAACTAGATATAGATATTCTTCACCTATAAATATCAACTGGAAACAATACTGACATCTGGTGCATGACTCTCAAACTCAGGGGAATTGAGTGTCTCCTGAATTTAGCTCAGCAAAGAGTTACATTTTATTTTAGCATTTACCCCAACTCTAGGTTTCCCCAGACTTGAGGTGCCACTAAATTACTAGATGAAGGTGGGAGATGTTAAGTACAGAAATACACACATTGTCTTTCCCTTGAGTTCTGCTGCATTTTGATGTCAGTTTCAAAAATTTAATCTCATATTTTGTGGGGTTGACACTGACTCTGCCTTGATTTGAGTATTGTGCCTAAAGTAGCGAAGAAACTTTATTCCTGAGAGAAAAGCTGAATAAGAGAGCTGAAGTTAATCCCCATTATATCTTAACTATCTATGTATAATCCTTACTCTAATACATTCATTAAAGAGGTTATCTGCTATAAAATAATTACCTGACTAATGACAATTTATAATTATATAATATATTTATATAATTTATAAATATTACAGAAGAGTACACCCACCCACAATCCCACCCCTCAAAAGTAAAACATTATAAGCATTAAAATATTCTTCTTTTTTTGCTAAAACATTTCTTTGCAGTTAAACAATAGTTAAGCCTGCCTTTTAAGATAGGTCAATTCGATTGGCATCAGTAGAAGACAGCAAAATAATGTGAAATGAGGTAAATGGAAAGACTTCTGGGAAAAGCAACATCCTATTCAGGATTCCTATATTTTCTAAGAAAAAGTTTAGTGAAGACTTTTGAGCATTATTTTTCATAAACTCATCTAGTAGATGCCTAAACATTCCTGAGAAGAATTGAAGGAGTCAATGAGTCAGTCAAATACTCCCTAGGTCAAGGAGAAAGACTGTGAGAATCTTCCAGGTACTTTCATCTGTTTTGGAAGCAAACCAAAAAGCAAGAAGTTTGGGGTTTTTTTTCAGAATTTTAAATGTAAATTTTCAGCATTTTCCTGGCCTAAAAATTTAAGCAATTTAATGTGATTCCTTCACCTATATTTTCAAATATCTTTTTCATTTTCAGACTTATAAAGGAAAAAAGAAGTAGGGTTGAATAGGACTGGTTGACAAGTAGATATATAAGCCATTTAAATTGTATTTCCATACGTATGGCTGTCAAAAAGATAACATAGATTTTCTGTTTTCCTTCTAAGCCCCACTTCTTATACAGTAACTTCTGTCCCTTTGCAAAGGGATGGACCTGTTGCATGTTCTAGGTGGGCTTTGGTGACTGTCATCATACAGGTAAGGCATGTTTGCTTTTCTCTTCATTTGCATTCTTAGGTGTATGAAAGTCAATATGCAAATAGGGCTTAATGAGGGTCTTGGCTGTGAGACTTCTCCCTCACCCCAGGCATCATTCAGTTGTTAAGCCTCACTCCAGCCTAGTGCAAGATAAGCAAGTGCCTTAGCTCATGTTCTCAGGAAGCCTTATCAATTCATCACTGACTGAAGGCAACTCTGTAGCAAGTCTGATAATTTACCACAGCGCACCAGGAGGGCTTTTGGGACAGCTCACTGTGTTACAAGATGGACAACACCCCACCACCCTGGCATCTACGAGACAGGACTGCACAGTGACCACGGTACTTGCAAAGAAAGGGCATCAGCTGTTCACCGGGCTAGAGCACTCCTAGTGACAGAACTTGACACTTTTAAAGCCTAAACAGAGACAAGAGGCATTGAATCCTGGGCACTGAATAATAAACTCATACATTTGGGCTGTCTTGCATGCAAAAAAAAAAAAAAAAAAAAAAAGTAAAAGACTTCTTTCTCATGGTGTGTTTGTGGGAACCCAACACCTCATCTCCACACATCAGTCTGGAGCCAACAGATTCACTCCCAGCAGAAATAAGCACCTTCAGAACTATCATATTCATACATGCATCTACACTGTTGAACAGAAAACATCATTCCAAAATAACTGTTTTTTTTGGATCATGCATTTTCAAAATACCCAAAGAAAACTTTTGAAAGTGTTTTGCTCAGACAATATTCATATTTGGAAAATATATTTTAAAAAATGATTCTTTACGTCCAGAAGAGAAGTGAGCAGTCTTTGGTGGTAGAGACGGCCACTTCCTCCTCTCCCATTACAGCAAAACCCACAGATCCAAAGATTTCACTAACCAAGGGGTAAACAGCCCCTAATTGTTTTTATGATACTTTGGCCCTCTTTAAATAGCTTATTCAAAAGAATTAAACATAACAGCCTCACTGCCTGTGTTCTCCTGACACTGAGGTTATTTCTATTTACATGTGTTGGAGGCTGGAACAGGACCAGCAAAATTTCTCAAGGTAGGTTTCCTTTTGCTTCCTACAAAATTTCTTCTGGATTGAGTAAATGGCTCAGAGGCATTTTATGATGTTTTATGCTCTGTCTTTTAAGAAGGGAAGCACAGAACTGCCATGTATATTCTTAGTCTCCTCTTTGTTGGACTACCCAGTTAATTAAATCTTTACATATCAATTTACAACTTCATCTGGGTGTTCTAGATCAGGATGGATATTATATTGATGGAGTAGGTAAGGCTGGCAGCATATTCCCCTTATGAAATAAAATCTAGTGGCTACATGAAGAAATTGGGGCTTGTGTCCATAAGCCCCCCTCTATAAGGAAAGACAACATTCACTTTACGCATATGCATTTTCTGTTGGTTTTGTGATAGGCCTAATTATTTTTTAACTGATGTAAGGAAACAAAAATTGATTCTTAAGCCATATCTACTCTACAACAGATGTAGACAATCTTAGATAGCTACCTCAGGTATGGATAACCTGGATGTTGAAGCACAGAAGTCACAAAGCTACATTTAGAGCTCAGTGAAGTTAATGTACGTACACTTCTCCACACAAGCAGCTCCAGCTAGATGGCTTCATTTAATGCTCCACCTTCCTCAGATCTTATCCAGGAAGTGAAAGTCAACAGCTGATTCATATCTGTCCTTTTTATGACTGTTGTGATTTTTCAGGATTCTGCTACATTCACACTTCAGTCTCGTGCTTTAATGGAGCAGGGAAGAATAGACAACTGCATTAACAGGGAAGCTAAAAAGAGCCTGCAAATAATTATTTTACAGGCCCATAACTTTTCTACCCTTTAAAGAGCAGTTTCCATGGCTCATCAGAATGAAATCTAAGAACTTTTTAGTTTTAGCCTAAAAGGGTAAACTGAGTTCTCAAGGGATCAGGTTTTTCTTTATAGGGCAGACACCTTCCTTATTATTTGTCTACACTGCTGCTGTTAAAATACTACATATTTTATTGAAAATAGTTCTCCCTTCACAATAACTCACCTTAACCCAAGACAGAAACAAAGCAAAGAACAATTTCATGCAGTAAAGTCGACCAATAAAATAAACAATGAGAAACTGCTGGTCACACAGCAACTAGGTAGGCAGGCTTGTCTATATTATGATCATCTGTTCAAGGAAAAACATGCAGAAAATAGCATGAGAATGAACATAGTTTACACCTACATCAAGACCCTGTTTGTAAGAATATTAAATAGCATAAGCAAGGAGAGCTACCAGCAGAGAATATAGAATTGTCTTCAAAATGGATTTTTCTTGTTTTTCAAAGTCTAGAACCTCTGTTCCATGAGATTTATGATCCTACAGCAAGTTTTTAATTTGTATATCATATACTCTTCATATCTGCTCAATTTTACCCTTAAAGAAGCTCACCGGAGCCTTTTCATCTGTGGATAAGGAATTATTTAGAGTAAATGTTGCTGTTTATTTTCAGTGACTGCAGGTTTCTTACTCGGAAATGTAACAAAATTTAACTGAGAATAAAGTGCTGAAGTCTCTCCAAGTGTAAGAGTGAGGATGAATCCCAGTGACACTTGGTTTGGATGTTAGAGGAGGATGAGGAGAGTTGTTTGGGTTTGAGCATGTGAAGAAATGGCACAGCCAATTTGCAATGAAGAAAAAAAAAAAAAAAAGAAAAAGAATGCTGGAAAACCACCAGGGAGTGGAACTGGGACAGGGACCGTAAAGATTTCCTAATACAGTGACTACTTCATCTTAATGAATGGCACTAATGTGCTGAGGACCAGGAGCCAGAGTGGTCAGTACCAAGATTTGGATTGCTGACAGCAGCATGGGACAGATCTGGCTCACTCACAGTAGCAGTAGGCAGGTGCTCTGCTGTGGGCCTCACTTGCAATATATTCTCAGAAGTAAAAGAAGCTATTTGAGACTAGAAGATCAGGAACTGCTCCAGACTGTGTCTGAAAAAGCTTTGAACAACAATCCAGAAATCAAGAGTGGGAAATTCAGCGTGGAACAGGAACAAAAATAAACCACACAAAGCTCAAATTGTTGTTTATTTAAACCACAAAAGAAATTAATTGTTCATTAAACAAATGAAGTTGAGAAATAATTCAGTTCTTTTTCATGAGTGACACTCACTGATTTTGAAATTTTTCATGTGTAGTCCAGGTGTGATATAAAGGAACATTTGAGACAATTCTGATAAATTTTCTACTGAATTTCATGCAGATGAGTGAATAAGGTGAGTTATTATGGTTTTCTAAATGTCTATGCAAACAGAACAAATCAAGTTCTTAAAAAGGAAACTGTCTATTTTTATGCAACACTAGCTACAGCTGTGATAATATTTGCAGCAATGTTTTTCATTAAAGGAAGGAAGGAAGGAAGGAAGGAAGGAAGGAAGGAAGGAAGGAAAAGAGAAAAATCATCAAGTCTATTTTTCAAAACCTTGTAAGAAAGACATCCTAAATTTATTCTTATATTAAAAACCTAGTGGCAGAGATTTTACTGTGCCTGCCAGATGTTAATTTTCATTTAAATGTATCTTGATACTCCTGCTTTCTAGTGCTCACTGTCTTGATGCTATTAAGCTATTGCCAGTCTGCCCAGGTAGCCTTTAGTACCAATACCAGGGTGAAATTTCATCACTTCCTCTGAAGTGGTATGAACTTCAAAGACTACCTCTGATCATTTTTATGCCAATTATTTAAAGCAACCTGCACAAAGTAAATATTTATCTTAATCTATTTCAGTCTAATTATAAAAGACAACAAGTCTGGTTTTGGTTTTGACTCAGAGGACCCATGAGAATGAAATAAAAAAAACCCCTTAAAACCACAGAACCAAAATCAATCCTATCCCAACTGTCTCACAGAAAATAGATTAAGGCATTTTTAAAAAATGTATGTTTATCAGAAGTTCCTTTGGTTTTTAGTATTTCATCTAGTTCTAAAATTTCTTAACAGTGATGCACTTGTTAGACATTTTATATCAAATACAATTTTTTCCCTTGAGCAAAACCTTTCCCAGCAGAGTGGAAATTGAGGCACAAGATGCTGGGATTTTATTTTATTTTTTTTTTAATTGAGATGATGAAGTTTCCATAGAAGCCCATGACATTTGAGCTCTCTTAGCTCCTGGCAAGAAGTGCCACTACTGTGTGAGCTTAAGTTTCAGTTCTGCAATGTTTGACACTGTGTTGTTGCCTATGATACCCCGGAAACAAGAGTTGCATTACAAAAAAACCAGTTTTACTCACAACAAGAACCTGATTAATTCTGAACATTCCATCTTGTGGTGTTTAATTTTCATAAGGAGACCTTCAACAAGCTGTAATAGAACTTGGTATTACAGTAGTTCTACTTGTCTGATAGCTGTGTGCAATTCCATATCTTTCTAGGCGATTTTTTTTTTTTTTTTTGGATGGAAAATTACCGAGTATTGGAACTTTTATTTACTTACAGAAATCATGGGTAACTAGCCAGGAATTTTCAGTGAGTCACTCAGAATCTCTGTTTTCTGAGAAGCATTTCTCAGATGTTGCTATGAATATAAATTGCTGAATATCAGGTTTTCCTTGTTTTATTATTTCATAATAATCTGTGGCTTTGCAGTATCTTTCTCCCTCTAATTTGCTCTAAGTCCTTTCCTGTATCCTTTCCTGTTTAAGTTTTCTTTCCTGTTAACCTGTTTGGTGTGACCACCTCCTGATCTTTCCCTTTTGATTTCCATTATGATGTCTTTCATTCTGTCTAGAGAGACATATGCATCTTGACAGATCCTTCCACAAAGACAAATTTACATCTTCCAACAGGTTTTTGCTCACCTTTGAATCCCTAACTCTAAACACTTTCTGATCTCCTACAATGGAACTGGCCACAGTTTCTGCTCTATAATCAAGGATGGATGAGTCATTTAAGAGCTTTTGAAAAAAACTTTCTCAGTTTCTCCCAATTCTCATACAGTATCATGAAATCTGCACCATGGTACTTTACTTTCTTGGGAGTAAAATATTCATCAAATTTCTTAATGGCAATTAAATAATTTTTTCTTAACATAATTTTGTTGCATATTTTAAATGCAGGTGACTGCCTTATTCAGGTGAGATCTTTTCTAAACTCAGAAGTTTGCACGCAGATGTGAGCCATTCTTGTACACTGAGGAGAACTGAACTGCCACAGAAATTGTGACGACCAAATTCGAAATAGGAAGAGAAATGGTCTCCTCAGGATGTATTTAACTGTAGGACAAATATATTAAATATTCCCTTCTCACAAAGACATTCGTCCATTAACATTAGCAGACATTTCCCCCTGACCTTGGGGGTCAGCATGGTGCTCAGGCAGTTATCAGCATCAGGTTCTGGCAGTAGAAGGTGCTTTTTGGGCATGTGTCCATCTGCCTCTGCCTTTCCCCAGCAGTGCTGTTCACACATCTCACAAGGATGGCACTCCTGGCTCCAGCCTGACCCACCAGACCCAATTTGTCACATGGTTCCTTCGGGGACATCCTCTGCCTGAAGCCCCACTCCAGAGAGAAGATGATCACCTTTTTCCTTCTTTGCTAGCGTCTATGCCTTTGGGTGGCATAGACATCCTCTGTATGTTCAGCTGACACTAAAACATGGGTTTATTGTCTTTTTTAAAATATTTCTTTATTTGTGCTCTGAAACTTGAAAATTAATTTATTTGCCACAAGATCTCTGCCTCTAATACATGATGAAAAGAGCATCTCTAGGCCCCATGGTTCTAAAGGGGCAAAATGAATGAATTAGTGTGACTCTTGATATTCTATATGTTTTGTTTATGTTGGGACTTTTGGGATTATTTTCATTATTTTCAAAACTAGCCAAAAAATAGCGAACCTCACTCTATCAGAAGTAAAAGATTTCAGATAATAGTATCAGTTCTAAACTTTAGAAAACAAACAAAACCCTCATAAATCAAACATTCACACATGGTATTAACTTAAAAATTTACTATAGATGGCATTAGCTTTTCAGCTTTCAGGGCAAAGAAAATTGTATATTTTGAGCTTCATAATAAAATCTGGCTACACTGAAAATACTGTTTGTCTTTCTTGCTACTGGTGCATTATTGACAGGAAATTCTGCAGAACGAGAGGTTTCTGACCAGTTTTAGATTTTACGTGAGGCAAAGGTAAGCCTCAGATTTGCTTAGAAACAGGGCATAGCAAAGTCTGAGAACCAAATATGACCTTGGGTTGGTTGAAATTATGAATTGGAGCACATAATAGATGTTCTCTTAAAGTGATACTCCAGTATCTGTACACCCTAGATAAGCTTCTTTCTTCTCTTCTGTAGAAGCAGGTAAAAAATCTTGCATGCCTGCTTCAGAACCTTCTCCATAAAAAATGGCAGGTTTAGTTGTAGGCAGGCCTTGAGAAATATCATCAGATGTGTTTAGTAGATATGTTTAGTAGTGCACTTTTCCTTATTGTAGCCAGTAAAGTGCAGTAATAGAGACCAGAACTTATTATGAAATATTTTTTTTAGTTTTATGAATTTTTAACAAGATTTGATCAAAAATAATAATCAATAATAAACCAGATGTATTAAATAGGCCCCAATTTTAGCTGGTTAAAAAACTGTTCTGCAATATGGAAGGCTGTCAGGAGAGGGAGCAATCTACCCATGGACTTGCAGCAGTTCGCCATCCTTGCTTGGGTTTTAAAACCCATCCTATTTAACAACTGAGGCAGGAATTGGACTTCTCTTTCTTCCAGAAATGTGGCACTTGTCACAGTTTCCTTGGTGTCTGAGAGCAGGAACACAGGATGGAGAGAAGGAGGAAATCTTTATGCACGTGAAGAAAACAACTTGTGAAGTAATTTTCAATTTTATCTTGAAGAAAAGTTTGCAGCAACTGCAGTCTTGAAGGGTGGGAGGCCTGGCAGGCAAAGCTGAAATTAGCAGGAGCAGAGGCTTCACGGTTTTCTGTAGACAACTCTCTAAATGTTTTACAGCCCGTTTTATAAGATCATGCTAAACATAACAAAAAGCCATCTTGTCCTGGCAACTTTCTTGCACAAAGTTCTTGTGTGGAGTAGAAAAATCACCCTTGTATGAGTAATGGCAACATCATTTCAAAATTTTAGGGCATTTTGCTTTGTATTTGAATATGTTTCATAATGTACCTAGGCATTAAATACAAAGGCATTTTAAATTTAATCATATACAGACTCTCTTTTCTTCAACAAACAGTACTCTTCACACAAAAGAAATGTGTAAAAACAATAAGATGATCATAATCACTAATCCTTTAAATATATTTCCTTATTTGATTTTTTTTTAATGTTGTAAGTAATATTTTTCTTTTTCTGTTGCTGATTATTTCTCTTTTATATGAAGAGCCTCTCAAACACACATGCAAGCACATTGCCTCAAGTGACCCCCCCATCAGGTTAATATGCACAATTTTTCCACTTGTATCAAGCAAAAGTATTCCAACACTAGTCTGAAGGGCTTCATTAAGAACATTTATTGGCAGGCTAAATTATTAGTACACTTTAAAATGGTCCTCTTTGCAGTATTGAGGATATGGCCATGTAGTTATGTTTTAACATTTATTTATTGATGGCTTTCCTAATGATGGATGAACTGCAATTCTTACTCATGTGAGTAGCACTCTGAAACTTTTGCTGTAAAATGGCATAATTCATATGAGTAAATGCTGCCTTTTAGAGCCCTAAATTCTTTATTAAGTTCCCTGTCTTGGCAAAGTTTACCCAAGATTACTCAGCATAGGGAGTACTTTGAAAAGTGAGAGCATTCAGAACTTTATCCTCCCTGGATCTTAATTAATCTGTGCAGATAAGATAACTCATACTTTCTTAAAATAAGACCTCTGAGGTGTTGAACTATCTGTCTTAATTGCCAGTAGCTGAAGGAATTTGGTGCTGTGAAGAATTAGCCTCTCATTTGAAAACATTAATGTATCAGATGCATTGATACTATTAATTAGGACTGAAAATTGATAGCTTGCTGCCCAGTAGAGCTTTCCATGTGGGGAAAATAAAAAAAAATATCAACAATCAAAACTCAAACTAAGCCAAACCAAAACCAAACCACCCCAACAAACAAACAAACAAACAAATAATGAAGAAGCATCCCTCCCTCCCCCAAAACAAATCAAACCGAAACAACATCCTAAAGTCCAAACCAGAGTAGCCATAATTTTCTTCTCTCTCATTCTACAGCCTTAGGCTGCTAGCTCAACAGCTAATTGATTTACACCTTGCTAGCAGGGTCAAGACTGTGCTAAATGCTCCTCATGCTCTGTTACCTTCTGCCATCAGAACAGCCCAAGGCAGGAGGAGTTGTAGCTTCTGCCAAGTAGAAATACAGCACTGGCTGCTCACCCTTCACAACCTCTCCCTGTGCTTTTTCCAGATGCAGCAACACCAGAAAGCAGAGGAGGCAAAAATAGAAACCAGAAAGGGGAGTTCTAAACCAGATGATGATGGGTGAAAAAAAAGCCAAGAACACTGAACCAAAAAAATCAGGTATAGAGCCAATAATGACAGTTAATGAATTAATTTGGAAATGTATTATATATGCTGTAGGATAGTGACTGAAATTTGGAAGAAGACACCACAAAAAGATAAGTAACCTTATCCCCCTCAGTGCATTTTGAGACAGCAAGTGTTAAAAAGAGAAGGTACTCTTTGTCTCCTATTCCCTCTTCTCTCAGAAAACCTATTATCCTCAGGAAATACTCTACACAACAATCCATTTTTTTAACTTAAAAATCTAATCATTGAGATGTGACCTGGGAGAGCTACTGATTGCTACTTGCAGCTCTTCAACGTTGCCAGGTTTCTGATCATTTTATCATAGTATATTATTTATTTACTTATATTACATAGTTGGTATCATATTTCATATTCCAAATATATTAAAATGTATTTCATAATGGGTCCCTTCCAGCTGGATGGATAAATTATATGATTCTGTAAACATACAGATATATTTTATTGCTTACTTATTAAAATCAGCCATCATTTTGGAAAAGTACACAGCTGGTTGGTCCAGGGACATCTCTTCGGGAAGAATGTCTTTGCCAACAACTTATCTTGAAAACCAAAAAGAACTTGTGATAGACTTTGAAGAATTAGGTGACCCAAAAGTATTTATAAAAGATAAGGAATGTGTAATCTGTCTTTGAACTCAGCAGGACAGGTTTGGGCAGACATAGAAAAGAGGCAAGAATTGCACTCACATACACCTTGGCTCTGATTCAGCCTGATACTTACACACAGGTCTAAGGAGAGATGCCCCACTGAAGTCACTTCCTAAAATTAGGAAAATGATTGAATTCTCTGACAAGCCAGCTCTTTGAATGTTAATATTTGCCATAAAAGTCTGTATAACCGAGCCAAATACAACAGCATTCAGACATGGGATCAGGAGAGAGTTTAAAATGAAGCTGTAATTGCACTCATTTAGATAAGATGCCTTTTAGTCAGCCCAGCCTGAATGAAAGTTTATTATCCTTTCCCACCACAATTCTGGCAGCTAAAGCAAAGACTGACACAGGAATCAGATCTTCCAAGGCAATGGGCTGAGTGTTGTGTTTTTCCAATATGAAAAGCACAGAAGATATTTTTCTATATAAATAAAAATAAAATTATTCTAAATAGTATACAGATTTTGGATAAATTAAAGGCATGTATAGATCACAGAATCATGGAATTGTATAATATCTCAAATTGGAAGGGTTCCATAAGAATCACAGATGAGGAGGTCTATCTTCTGTTAGGGATATAAAAAAAAGAAGTAAACACATTTTTGTTGGATCTTTGTGGTTTCTTGTGTTTTTCATGTTTTCTTCTTGGTCCTATGAGCTATATGACACATTACTGCCTGGAGAAAGACAGAGTACATGTTTCAAGCACTCAAACTGTTCAAGCAGGTGATATATGTGCTGTCTGGGGTGTGTGTAAATGTTTGTGCATGTTGCATGTGCATGCATGTGACTGTGCAAAGTCCTCATCCTCCATACCCTCTCTGCTATTATCTATCCATAGTCAAGAACAATTTCTTTTGGATGCCACTCAGCACTTACCACAGTCTTGGGCCACACTTACCATGTGGTAACCAGAACAGTAGCATATCCTCTTGATAAATACACAGACACACAGATAAAGGAATTACTTACTACAGCTTTGGATTGAAGAAAAAAATCTATGACTTTGAAATCTGCTCAACTTGCTAATTGAACTGTTTCTGTGCCTAAAACATTTCCTTTATGGACCATAGCTCCACACTGTTGAACTTTTTCTAAAAGGATAGAGAGAGCTCTGTGCTTTGAAGGAAAGATGTCCAGGAATTATCCAGAGCTATAATTTGAGGCACTTGCTACATTTCATCTTTCTCTTCAAATTTTGCTGCTGTCCTCATCCCCACAACAGCTTATTGAGAAATAACTAATCAGCAAAATTTGCAAAATATTTGTACAAACAGATCTGTTCTACCTGAACTTCACTGATACCATGATTAGCTGTGATCTTTCACAGAAGGCAATGAGGGTGAACGATACCCTTTGTTTAGGTAACTTGGATCTTACCTAAAAAGACTGAAAGGACCTCCAAGATGATAGACTACAAAAAGCCCAGAATAGTGCAAGTTCATATAATTCCTTTCATAAATTTCAGAAACTCTGACTAAAAGTATTTATGCTTTGCCCCAAGAACTTTTACTAAAAGTCTACTTTATTGTCTCATATTTGTGGTTAAAAATATTTTAATTTAAAGCCTCAGTACTGTCAGAGTTTATTTATGACCTCGTCCTTTTTCACCTCTGTCCTTTAGTTTAAACAGCTGTAGTATCTTCCTGATTTTGAATGAAAAACACCCTAAATACATTTTTAGAGAGAGTATCTCAACTTTTGATTTGTTAAAAAAATACTGTTGCTGTCACTTATTGTACAAAAGGACTTTATTCTTGTGATCTTCCTAACAGACCTTCTGTGTCTTTGTCCCATTCTGAATCCTGCTTCACTAGACATGGACAGCTACTGTTATACATGGAGCCCTACCAATGACTCATATAAAGGCACTATTGTTTCACTCTATCAGTGTGGATATATCCTTCCTTGCCTTTTTCACAGCCACATCACATCATCCAGATTTCTTGTGAAGGATCAGCATATACAAGTTTTCCTCCTCCTCTGTCATTCTCAATGATGAGCTCCCAAATTTATAACAGATTCCTATTATTAGTCTCCAAGTGCATGACCCTACACTTTGAAGTCTTGAATTTCTTCCCATTTGTAATACTTGGGTTCTCAAGGTCGTTCAACTTTTGTTCTAATCTCTTCCTTATCCAGCTCAAATACTAGTTTCTCATGAAGCACACTGCAACACAGAAGGCCGTCATAAAGTTTGATTATCCTGTGGTCGAAGTTCTATTTGTTTCCATGCTCTCATTTCCCATTTTCCATCCTGTCTTTGCCCTTATGCTCAATATAATTATTCTTACTGAGAAGGAAAGCAAAATATTAATCTAGTCTGAGACTATATTTTGATTATCTCTAAACTGTACCTAGTCATCACAGCATGGCATAGTGATTCTTTATTCCTTGACCTCTTTTCCCACACAGATACGGGTCTGGGAAATCTGTTATCTGTTTTAACTTTTTGTTTGTTTGTTTGTTTTCTTTAAATAGACAGCTTAGCTTAGCTTTCAAAAATCCTCCATTTATCTCAGTGTATCTTGGCTTTCTAGGCAGAGGTCTCTTTGCTGATCTCTCTGCCATATGATTAATCTTAATATGCCCCTCTCAGGCTTCACAATTCTTCTTCAAGTTTTTGCTTGCCTACAAGCTCCACACAGCCTTCACAGACAAACACAAGATCTCTAGGGCTTTTCACCAGTTTCCTTCGCTTCTCAGTTCAGCAGAGTCCCACATGGACATGAGTCATCAGCAGCATTCATGATGGTTATATTTGGACAGACCTTCCTGAGAGTCATGAGAGGCCATTTGGTGCACAAAGATGTTGAGATGCATTTGCAGGGTGACTTCCCATTGGAGCCTGCACTAACAATAGTTATGAAATCTGCAGGTGTAAGATTGCAGGTGCAACAGAACGAGAGCAAGGGAAAATTGCTGTCAGTGAAGCTCTGGAAAATACTGGCCAGGGCAACCTGAGCAACTGGAGAGCTGGAAGTCAAAAGCCAGATGCAGAATTGTTAATGAGAAGTTTTCTACATCACATGGAATAAAGCATTTAAGTGAGTATACCTCACAGGTTTATGTTATTTCTATTGTGTCTATTTTCATCTGATGTGGGATTATTTTGAGTGTAATACTTCTTGCTAGAGTATATTGTTATATAAAGATTTCAATTTTTTGTTGTTGATTTTTGACTTCATTTATTTCTAGCTGTGTAAGATATAATACTCTCCATAAATGCATTGCTGTTGTTATTCATTTTGGGACACATATTCCTCTGCTTAATTACTTCCATTCATCTGATCTTCCTTCCCTCAGCTATGAATGAAACCTAAGAGTGAATTCATGCAAGTGTTTACCAAATATATCCTACCTCTTTTACAGATCTTTTTATCAGTAGCTCTCCTCTTGATACCAGAAGTCCCATGGTCCAAGTGCTCAGGTGGATGCTATTTCCTGTTTGGTGAATACCTCCCACTTTTTCATGATCCCAACACCTTTCCTTATACAAAATCCCAAAATATGTCAGGAGAGAAGGAACCTGATACAACCCCCATGCTGCAAGCAGAGCTGCCTGGAGAATGTGGCCCAAGACCAAGTCCAGAAGGCTTTTAAATATCTCTGAGAAGGAAGGTTCCACAACCTCCCTGGACAACTTGTGTCAGTGCTCAGTCATACTCACAGTGAAAAGGGAGGGAATCCTTGTTCAGAGGGAACCTCCTGTGTTCAGTTTGTGTCCATTTTCCTTGGTCATGAGCACCACTGCAAAGAGCCTGGATCTGTCCTCTTTGCCCCCTCATTTCAGGTATTTATAGGCATTAATAAACATCCTCCTAAAGACTGTTCTTCTCCAGGCTCAACAGTCCCAACTCTCTGCATTTTCTCATAGGAGAGGTGCTCCTGTCCCTTAATGATCTTAATGGCTCTCCACTGGATTCTCTCCAGCGTGTCTGTGTTTCTCTTGTATTAGGGGAGTCCAGAGTGGGACCCATCACTCCAGGAGTGGCCTCCCCAGGGCCAAGTAGAGGGGCAGGATCACCTTCCTCCACCTGCTGGCAACATTCTTCCTAATGCAGCCCAGGACATCATTGGCCCTCTTGGCCATGAGGGCACACTGGCTCATGTTGGTGTCTTATCATGGTCTTGTCTGTAAAACTGTCGTTCCTTTTGCATTCCTGTAAATTATTTGAAATATTTTCTGAATTTTCTTGGTTGAATTCCTTATTACTCATTACTACATTCCTACTCCTTTTTAAAATTTAAAATTATCTCCTTGGTGTCTACATAATAACTATATTGCTATAGATTTATTTGTCTTGATAAACGTCCCATTGTTTTTTTAATTGCAGTCAATCTTGGTTAAATGTCCTTTTTGAAACTTCAGTAGTTCTGCATTAGTGCTCTTCCCATGCTTTTTAAAAACAGAATTTTAAATTTAATAGAATATCTAGGAGTACAGCATCCTCCAAATTTCTTTTCAATGTCTGATTTGGACGATGTTGTAGGTTTAGAATACCTTGTGAATTAATCTGACTATGCCAGAAGGAAGTGATATTATCTTTACTTGAATGATACTTTACTTACCTGACTGTTTTCCTTGCCTACATATTTAGCTTTGGCAGTGGTGCCAAACTATGCCTTTAAACATGTTCTTCTCCCTACTTTTAAATGTTACATAAAAAAAAAAAAAATTATATGTTCCTATGCCCTTTCATTGTGAAATAGTTTAAACACATTTAGGCAATCTCCTTCTAAAATATTGGTTATTGTAAATGCTTGTCCTGTCAGAGCTTGTTCTTTCCTATAAAAAATCATTTATATTTTCAGTTTTGGAGAACTTTTTTTGGAATTTATATTTGAGTGGCTGTACTCAGTGTAGAAGCCATCAGCATCTCTGATTACTTGAAACTGTCCCTTCCTTTATCACTGACCCTGAAATTTTTTTTCTAGCATTAACATATCACTGAATTGCCAAGTTACCTATGTATCTCAGTTTCTGTAGCAATGCTCATAGTAACTCAAATAATCTGTATCGTTCTCATTTTTGCTTAATAAGGTCTTCGCTGAGTTTTATAAATTATGTGGTTAGGTCTGATTAGATAGGAGAGAAATATTAATTAGGTGAAAAATTCTGAGATTTAATATGGACAACAAAAAAAAAAAAAAAAGAAAGAAAAGAATTCATAGATTATGCAGTTTGGATTCTCTGCTACAAGCTCATGAGCCTCACTGAAATCTCAGGGACAATCTTGCCCGAGGCAAGACAAGTCCTAAAATGCTGGTGCTGTAAGAGATATATTAACTATCTCCATTCAGGCACGTTTTAAGAACTGTTGCAGATAATACACGGTACTCTGTGGAGGACAAATTGGAAACATTGTTTGTAAAACTAGTGCCTTTTCTGAGGGGAAATACTGAAAGTAACTCAGGTGCTAAATTTATACCTGTGGGTTTTGCTAAATGTTATCAGGCTACTCCAGAGCTAATGAGGACTCTGACAATGAAAGGGATATATATATATATATATATATACACACACCCTTAAACATAAAACTAGAATGGCTGTTTCTCTTTATGTATGTGATCTAATCAATTATTGCCAGCAAGCATTTTGGCTGCTATGCAGTATCTGTGAAATTATCCATAATTTTCAAAACTTCACAGCAGAAGTACATTCAAGTTTCAAGTACAAGTTTGCATTCATGTTGAGCATCTGTTTAAAATGTTTGCTATCCATTTAATCAGGAAGCAAACCTCCCTCCTGATCTGTGAATTATTCACTGGTCAAATGCCAAATCACCATCAAGAGCCAACAGCAAATAATCTATGTGATTAGCTTTTAACATTTCAGGGAGTTGGTTTTGATCTCAAACAGTGAGTACCATATGGCTCATTGCCTTGTTGCATGATTCCTGGAGTGCTTTTCAGAAATTAGCATTACATTATATTTTTATGATACAATTATTTTCTCTATTTTTTTCTCCTACATCATAGGTACCTAAACTTTATTGCATACTATGCAGAACATAAACAACAGAGAGATAGATCTACTTCATTACTGCCTCTCTGTAAATAGCCAGCATGGGTGCTTCAGGAGGAACAAAAGAGCAAGGCACCTGTATGTACTTCTCAATGTAATTTCCCAGGTTTTGGCCATCTGTGGCTGATGGGCTTCCTCAGGCATGAGACATGTATTTGTGTTTGATCTCTTGTGATATTATTTTCCTCTGTGAATTTTTCAACTCACTTTTTGAGCCCATAACAACACTTGTCTGGGCGTTTTAATTTCTTTCTTTTTTTTTAATGATGATGACGGTGATTCTCCAGGGTGGAGCATGCCATTTTCTTCTGACTGTAAAGAAAATACATATAGACAAGTTCAGCTTGAGTGAAGACTGAACAGGTTGAGAAAAAAAGATATAAATCAGAGAGAGGTATGTCTTTATCAATGCAAGAAAATGGTAAAAAATAACTAGTTGCTACTAAGCTTTAAAAGTCCTAGCTGTACCAGCAAGTAAGGAAGTTTGGTTAAGGAATAACAGTAAGTCTATTGTTTGATCGTTCTGCTAAAGGAACGTTTAAAATATTTTCAAAACTGATGTAATTCTGTTTTTGCATTTGCAGTTTTATTACGAAATTAATAAATGGAAATACTATTTTGGTGCAATGCATTTTCCCCTTGCAAAATCCAGAATTTTAACATTGCACTTTGTGTTTCATCAGTTATAGATGCTGATGGACACAAGAAAAATGTAAGATCTGTATATGTATTTTTAGTTCAGTACCCTCCATATTCCCATCATACCCACACAACAACTCTTAAAGCTCAGGTTAAATGCCTTGTGTATTTACAGACTAAGTAACCAAAAAACCAAAATAATACAGGAAAATATTCTTACCAAGAGATAATTCTTTGTAACCACAAATGAAAACAACAGAAGACTAGAAATAAGGATCAAAACACTTAACAAGTTAGTAGGCTTTTTATCAAAGGCTTATTGCTCTATTCCTTTGTCAGAAATTCTCTACATGGATATATATATATATATTAGAGAGAGAAAAAGGTAGTAAGAAATCCTATTTGCTCGCATGATGATTAAACAACATGTTTTGGGCATGCAAAAAAGTTACACTGAAAAACAAATGGCTATGTTTCAAAATGTGTCTTATCCTACTGAAAAGCACATGACACTGCAATAATGGACAAAATAATGAAAAGCACTGATTTTCTGTGTGAGAAACACCTGTCTGATTTTCTTCTCATGTTTGTCTTCCGGCAGGTTCATTCTACATTGGATACTGTATCTGCAATTCTTTCATCCACAATGGCACATCCCAGTGCAGAGCTGCCTGGATGGGTCAGTCATCTACCACTAATCCTGCCCCAGAGATGGTGCCTCAGTGTAAGGGACAATGTGATGCTAAAGCATGCGTGACATTATCTGTAGCTAAGGGACTTGGAGGACCCTGTGTTTGTGCAATTGTAACTGACACACGACCCTGTGTGTTCAGCCTTATGCATAGGAACCTCTGGGAAAGTGGTAACACTACAGAATCAATAAGTAAAGAACAGCTGCTTCTCTGGGATACTTTGTTTTTCTCAGATACAGCAATCAAATGCAACACGTCTTCTCAATATTCAGTTTTCTACATCAGTTTTTGAGTGGATGTCAATGCATGAAAAGGATTGTCCTCTAATGCTGTCTGTATGCCATAAATGTCATGTCATCACAGTACTACAGCTGCAGAGATATCACTGCTAACTCCTGTGGAACCAGAGTGAAAATGTGCTCTCACTTCTATTTAACAACTCCAGCATCTGAAAAGTCTATTTTTTCAGCGTAGGCAGCTTTTTGTATATAGTTCCTTGTTTTATGAATGCTAGTTTTGTGGTTTTGCCACTGTGGGGCTGTGGCTGCTGTGGTGATGCCTGTTTGTCCTCACTGCCCAGTGTGTCTATTTTACCACTTACACAAGCAGCCTGATGTTGCGGTGGGGACAGCAGCCAAAGGCTGGTGTGTGACATCCAACACACAGAAGGCAATTCTGTGTAACTGCTTCTTAACGGATTAACCTATAATTAGTCCAGAGCCAGTAAGCTACAGAAGAAGAGAAGCTTGAAACAGAGCATTGAGTCAGATGGAAAGGATAGTTCAAAGCTCCAATAACCTCCTAAAAAGTTCACCTTTCCCTTCGTGCAAGCACTGAAATAGGTTGTTTTCCAAATCATTTCCTTCTGTATACCCATCCACTTACTACTCAGCAACTTTTCACTCATGTGAGCTACTTTTATACCTTACTCTACAGACTGTTTTGGTTTGGATTACGACTGTAAAGCTGCTGATGGTACTTGAACTTAATGTTTGGCAGAAGTGTGTCCATGCCTTCCACACAGAGACCCTCGGGTTTGTGTTGCAGCCTCTCTGAAAGCAAGAGGTTCTTACTTGTAAATGATCTTCTGTGTGCTGTTTGCTTTCAGAATGATGTTACCCAGCAAGCCACAGTGATCCTGTCAGCCACTGGAATCACAGCTTATCAGTAGCCATGTGACAGATGTCAGCCCACCAAGATTTCCTATAACCTTAACTAGGCCACATTATTGAAGCCAAGAGAAAGGTAGTAATCTTTTACCTGTACTCTTCTGCATTATGGCATAATGAAGAACTAGAAGTAATCTATGTCTTTGCCAATACCAGAAAGAAGAAATTATGTTGCTTGAATTGCTCACTGCATACAGAAGCTATCAGAAAATGGAAGAAAGTACACAAAATGAGGTGCTTTCACATTTTATTTGCTAAATATTTTCTGGAGGAAATTTCAGATAGTAAAATATACTGTTATTTATAATGGTAGGTGTGAAAGTGCTAGAAATTAGTCCACTGACAAGGTAAAGATGAGAAACCAAGAGAAAGAACAAAAAATGAGAGCCTTTTCTTCAAACCATTACTCAATGAAGGCAAATTTATGAGAAATGTAGCAGTCAGGACAAAACGTGGATGCAGGTCTACAGACAACAGAAGTTTGGAAGTATCACCAGGAAACTACTCCATGAGAACATGGCTAAAAGAAGGGGTACAGTTAAAGTATTTTTGTCAATACTTTTTGAAATGAGCAATGGCAATTTGAGAGACATTGAGAAGAGGTTATTTGCACTGTTTGACTTCAGGCACCTAAACTGGGAGGCTGAGCTCCTGTACAGGCTTAGTGTAGGCTGCTTTAGAGGGCTGGCCAAAATGAGGAGGTTAACTTTGATGTTCAAAGTCTCCTGCATAATGGACATAGAGGGAAACCATCCTTGGCTACCTACCTCACATGTTCCCAGTAAGAAGCTGTAACAATTTCTATCAGATGCTGTCACATTAACAGTCAGCACATTTGCTAATAAAGCAGAAGCCACATTCCAGGTATGACCACTTGACCTTGTGTTAGGAATATGTGTTCTGAAATTGTCACTTCAATTCACATAATTAACAAATGGATTATTTGTGTTATTGCTGATAACTAGGTCTAAATAAGGTTATTGAAATAAATTGACTCTGCTGTGTGAGGAGAGTGAAAACCATGCTTGCCAATGAAAACATTAATAAGTAATGAAAGGACAGAAGAAGATTTAATTAAAGAGGCATATAAAAGAAGCAGAAAGGCAGAATGAAAAGACAGAGAAGTAGCACTAACTAATAAATACAAATGAGGTGTTGTATTCAGCAGCCCAGGAAGAAAAAGAGACAGAGAGAGACAAGTACTTCTCTTAATTTCAACTACAAAGAATTACCAAGTATAGTACAGCCCTGACATGAAGTAAAATATTTTTTATTGTAGCTATGAAAATAAGATGATGATGCAAGTCAGAATTCTCCATTAAATCACTTAAAAATGGCAAATTTTAAGTCCAGGTTCTACTAAGAGTTTTTTAATTCCCAAAAATCAAGTATCTGTCTGAAACTGGATCTGCAGAGATCTAGGATAATCTTTAAATATGGAAGGTTATTTCACTAACAAAATATTATTACAGATTTTCTTTTAATGGGGAAAAAAAATGAGGTACATTAAAATCACTTTCCTCACCAGGAGATCTTGGCTTACAAATAATGTAATTTAATTAATTATGGGTTGATTTCATCAGCTTTTTTTCCCTCAGATCATCAATTTACCTGTGCCACATCAACGTTTCTTTTAGGGGATTGAAATGCTTACCAAAGTATTTCTTTTTTATCAATCGTGTTTTCAGAGCTTAATCAGACATCTATGGATTTTCTTCAAAGACAAATCACCTTTGAAATGGTTACAATTAAAAGGCACACCTGGAACTCAAAACAATAGCAATATTATAACAAGCATACCAGTTTGCTTCTATATGTGTACAATCACTGAAGATACTTTCAGACAAGGAAGAGAAAACGTGAAAAACCAAGGTAGACTACATTTTTCAAATCCTTACAGAAAAGTTAAATGCTTGCTGTAGTTCTTCACTCACTGGTATTACATAGTATGCCTAATAACCATAAATCAATCAATCAATTGAAGTCAGGATCCATATTATATTCTGTAGCCAACTGAGAGACTGAAGAGATGGGACTGTCACATGAAAGGGGAGCACCTTCCTCAAATCCTTTTTGTTTGTTTGGTCTGACAGCACCCCAGGAAAGCTGAGACCCTTGTGCCTGACCAGTCTGTCTGTGTCCCGTTACGGGGACACTCCACTGCTGGATCAGAGGGTGGTTTGACTAATATGTTCAGGAACACACATCCTGCATTAGAGGCAGCCCCTCCAGGATGTCCCCTCTTAGTCGAGTATGTCACCCCCTGCCAGCGACAGCCATGAACACCCACAGTGTGTGGAATGACACCCTTTACTTATGTGCACACTGTTAATAGAAAAGTGTGACAGCCTAAGCTTTCAAAACTGACGGTGATAGTGTCTGACTGCAAAAATGCAGAAAGACATGTTCTAATCACCAATAAAAGTTAGCTCAAGGTAATAATTTAGCAAGCATAGAATTCTTACCCAATAGATATCCCAACTGGGGGAAACAGGTTCAGTGCATCGACTGATCCCAGAAGTTCCAATGGAGTCTCCCCTAACTTCTCCCCATTCTTAACTTACTCTTACACTGTTTCTTTATGTTTAGATGGAGGTTGAGTGGCTCTAGTCATAAATACCTTTTTTACTGATGGCTGTAAAATTCTCTCATTTCACTCTTAAAGATATAGTCAATAAAATATAGAGCACATGCTCAGTGAAGGGTGGTTGTAACTTGAAGGCAGGTAATTTGGGTGTGTGTCAGTCTAACAATTAGTTTATAAAGAAAAAAATTAATCCAAGGATTGTGCCCTGGTAGATGGTTCAGCTCCATATCCTCCCTACATGCTATGCAGCTTCTATTTCTGTTCTATTAACTATTTTTCTGCAGTGATATTAAATTGGTATTCTACTGCATTGCTACTTGAAGGGTAAAGATAGAAGCAGACATTGAAAAAAAGAAAATACCGGCACTTGCCATTTAATGATCAAACTTTTTCTGAAAATCTGATCTGTGGAACAGGATCCAGCTGTCTTCTGTCATTGTTATATTTGGCATTTATAGCAGGAGAAGACATGTTTTCGTGGGTCTCATCCAATGGTGTAGCCTGACCTACCATGTCAGGCTGGTGGAGTATAAGGAAAAGACAGACGGAGAGAAGATAAAAAATAAAGTCAAGGAAAGGCAAAACAGTTGTTGTGGAGTTGAAGAAAGAAAGATGAAAAAACAAATGCCTGCCCTGTTCCAAGAATGAAAAGAAAAAGACTGAGCATAAGAAAGGCAACATGCAAGAGTTCAGGCTTGTAAAACAAAACTGTGGAATGAAAGAGACTGAGAAAATTCATTCTAGCAGGCAAGAACTGGCTGGAACAATATTGTGGTGAGCAAATAGTGGGAAATATTTTAAAAGGGCTAAGTGGATCAAAATACAGTATGTGAAAAAAAGATGGTTGTAAGCACACAAAGTATAGGGTATAGTATCGAATGCTGCACACACAAACCAATCAATGCATTCCAGTGAAACTTAGTGGATTCTTTGTATTCAGCAGATGGTATGTAACTGTTTATGAGTTATTCAAACAAGTCCTGTGGAAAGGCTTCAAAATGCATCAGTCCTGGTGAGACATATTTTAGGCTCCGTCAAGGATAGATGGTTGTCCACAAGATCTGAACTGGCAGCTTGCCTTCCTGAGGGTTCTCCAGGTCAACTTGATACTTTCCACTTTCATGGGAGATGCAGTTGCAGTTGGTTGTGTGCAGCTTGCCTTGGCTTGTACCAATGTACCAAAAGTACTGTGAGATTAGGGAAAATGTTGAACCATCAGAGGTCCAAAGAACGGTTTGAAAAACATCTACAAGACAGAATCAAGCCTTCCCAAAGAGATGTGGGAGTAGCATCTCATGCAGAAGAAAAGGCTGTGAGTAGGCACAGAGGCACCTCTAAGAACTGAAAAAGGCACTGTACCAAGAGCAGCAGCCTGGGAGGGTATGAAAGTTGAATAAGCAGTTGGCTGTGGGGAATGTGAAATATAACAGAAATATTTTCACTATGATATTTTAAATAACTCTTCTACACATGGAAATACATAATACACAATTATAATTAAAGCTACTTATTGCAAGCTTTAAAATTAGGAGGACTTTGGGCTTTAGTTTCTTTATAGAAATACCTATACACATTACCAATTCCAAAACATCTTTCTGCACTTAATGCTGTTTACTTTATGTGCCTTTGTACCTTAAGCTGTCTTAAATGTTGGAAGAAACTGCTTTCTTAGCGTTTTTTAAAGAAGCATGGTATTTATTATACATCTGGAAATAATGCATTATATAGCTCCCTCAGAACATTTTTTGAATGTGTATTTTGGGAACCTTTGAAATTTCAGTTATTTTTATCATGATTTGTTAAGTATAGATGTGAGTCTTGCTGACGGGTCATTTTTCAAAACGTTATCATATGTCAATGAGTGGGTGGCCCTGATGTCAGGAAGTGATTGTGAAGGGAAACCTGGCTGAGGTGAGAAAACATGTAGAGTTAAAATCTGCCCAGAGGCAGGTGGGTCACCACATTAATGCTGTGTGGCTTTTTATTATGATAGTATTATTCTGAGTATGTGATACGCTATCATTCATACATAGTAATTCCATTGTAAACTCATGTGATGGGAATTATTTAGGAGAAAAAGGCCACAATACATAAAAAATGTCATCCACAAGTTTTCACCAAAACCACAAGGATCAGCTTTCACAATCTCCCAAAAAAACTTCCAACTTCTGAGAATTTTCTGAGAAGTATTTACCCCCAGCCTGAGCACCTTTTAAGAAAACCTACTTAATGTGCACCCTGACAACTTGGCACATAAGTGGAAGTATTTTACCATTTTACTATTTTTCAGAGTGTTATGATAAGACTCAAAAAAGCACAAACCTAAACCAAACTGCTGTACACCTCTTGCAGAATATATTACAAACTCCCAAGTATTAAAAATTCACTTTCCTAATAACAGACCAGAGACCAGAAGTTTTGTGCTATTCTATTACGAGACTGACAAGCAATAGCAAAGAACACAAATACAGCAGTATTTTGATTTGCTAACTGCAAAGGACATACAGACTATCAACAATATGTGAGAAATAGCTCTTTTTTTTCCCCCTGTATTAGTGAGTCAATATGATTTGCACAGAGGAAATAAAGAAACCAAACTTTCCCCTTCCTAGCCATGCACTCACATGTTGGGAAGTTGCAGATCTGCTTCATTAGTGATACCAGCAGCAGACTGTGATATCTTTCCCAAGTAGCCCAAATGTTCAGCTCCTTGACATTACCACATCTCCACAGCACAATCATACTGTGACAGCCACAGACACCTCGGCATCCTCTTTAATGTGTGCCACAAGGATGATGAGAGGGAGCCTTCTAAACCCCTGTCTCCTGCAAGATCCAGACTGTGATTCCAGCAGTCCAGCCGCAGTTTGAACATTTTACACCTCCTCTCTCAAACAGTACAAACTAATTAAAATAAAGCCACATCAAATTTCTTTCCCAAAGGAAGTGGACTTTGAGTAAATGTTGTTACATTGCTTCCACTTGGCTGCACTGTATTTTATAATATCTTTTGAAGGATTAGTTGCAAAAGACCATATGGCTCACAAAGATTTTCCTCAGATTGGTCAGGTACTACTGCAAAGATGCCAAGATCCCAAAGCTCTCCTCATCAGGAAAGACCTGTCCTTTTTCCCCTTTTTTTCAAGGCAAGAAGGAACTGTGGTGTGTAAATATTGCAGCCCATGCCCTCTGTAACAGTCTTGTTTGCACATATGAATGCTGCTTCTTTAAGAAAAACAGACACTGGCACCAGTGTAAGAATGTATGTTTTAATATTTGCACACATACAGATATCGGTCTGTTTAGAGTGAAAAGGCTGAAGAACAGGCACACACAACTGGCACAAAAGGGGAGCTGACCTTTCAGTATTTACCCTGGTGGTGTTTGCAGTGGCACCTACCTGGCTGACGTTGGCGACGCCGTTTTGGAAAGCGCCAGTAGACTTTGCAAACCTGAAAGCTTCTTTGCAAAGCTTATACTATACTGCTTGCCTGAACTTCCTCTGCTGGGGCCCCACATTCTGTAAGCAACTAATTCTGTTTTATAACATAAACAGGTCAGTATTTTGATGTGTATATCCTGCACTCTTTTAAAGGTGCTATTCCTTCAAAGCAGCAACTCAAATCCTCACATACCCTCTGTAGCTGTAGCAGTAGCTTTGTGGATTTGCCTTCCACTGCAGCAGCTGTGGATGCAGCATTTTCCCCAGTCCTTGGCTGTAGTGCTGTTTTAACAGCAGGTTGGAGGAAAGAGGAAGTTTGGTTTATGGGATGCAGAACAGCAGAATATGGAAGACTGATGAAATGGGAAATTCCTAGGAAAAAGCAGTTCTCCAGTAAACATCCCTTTATATTTTTCAGCCAACTGTATATCCAGGCTCATACTGCTGCCAAATGTGGGATTTTTTAATGCACAGCCTTGCTATACAGGTGGGAAAGGTGGTAAATAAATGACATATCTATTTAGAAACATGTGCACAGTTATTCTGAGCGGCAAGGTAGGAAATTAAGGAATTGTAAAGACATTGTTCCTGAGGAGTAGTCAGATTTCCCAATATGAGGCAGGTAAGTAAATGCAGTAACAAAGTTGAAGAGGCATAAAATAAAGGGTTGGGTCTTGCTGTGAGAGAGTACAGAGTCTGGTTGCTTGTGGATGGAAGGACACAGCAGAAGTGTGGACAGAGGGGGAAGGGTGGGACTGGGACAGAAGGAAGTAGAGAGGAGAACTGACTGATTTCCTTCAATTAACGTTTGACACTGTTCAGTTTAAAGAAGAAACAAGGGAAGAATGGTTCTTCCTGAGCCACCTGCACTGGAGGCAGACCTGAAAGCTGCTACTGCTGCGGAGGGTGGCAGCCCATCCACATCATGGTATCCTTGCCATGGCTTTACTCTTCCATGTTCCTATCTGTAATTCCTTAACACAACCAAATGTGCCACATGGATCAATTCCCAAAGCCAACATTGCCTCAAAAAAGACAGTGCAGCAGAGACCTTTTCCTGATGCTGGAAAATAATTTACCCAGCATGAGGAATGAGTATTTAGAGGTGCTAACAGTCAAGGCTAGGCACTGAATTGTAAATGACTGGCAAATAAGCTATTAATTAAAACAGAAATTGATTCCATCTTGTGGGATTTAAGGAGAAATAAGATTCTCACAAGGTCTCTTTTGAGTGCTCTTTTAGTACAGCTAAAGGCAGTATTTTAATTTTCAAATAATCCAACCCCATAATTAAAGTTACATTTTTGCCACAAATTTTAAAATATTAATGAAACTTGACTAAGTCTGGCTGAAGTGCTTCTGGGCAAAATATAGAAATATGCTAATGACCACCTTCTTCAAAGATCTACTTATGAAAGAGTCATATTCCTACTGACAAAGTTCATTGCTTTCATTGTCCTTCATAATTCTAATTAAAACTTCCTTTATGAATCAGTTTTTAAACCATTCCTTCCTTTTATGAGCTTGTGGAAACCTATATTTAATTATGCTTATCGGGAAATTTACAGGGAACAAAATAATAACAAAAATTAATTATATTGAAATCTTTGTTTTAAACATTGTGTTGATTTTTGTCATTTAGAATGAGTTGGTATTGAAAACTGAGGTGATATGTAGGATGACATAAATTAATTCTTAATAAGTTGACTATAACTGCCCATACTGGTATAATTTATAAAGACCCTTTTTTGCACAGCAAGGTATGAGTGCTTTATATATATATATATAAAAGGATTAATAACAACCTATAATAAAAGAATTAGCATGTTTATCCATGGCAACATAAAATCAGAATTAAATACTCTTACTAATTTTGTCCACATTGAAAAGATGTGTAATTTAGACCAAGCAAGGGCTGAGACTTGTAAATCATACTGTTTTCACTGCCTGATCTGATAATGAGCATCTGTACCTACCTAGAGGTGCTGGATGTCTGAGATCTCCAGGAGAAAAGTTGCTGCCAGAGAGACTTAATAGAGTGGCATGGATGGTGTAAGATGTTATGGGTGCCAATGCAGATGATCCTGAATGTGTTTCTCACATGAAGAGGCTCTACTGGTGTCACTGTCAGCCTGGTTTGTTGTTCTCTTCTAGTCATAAGGAGTTTGATCTAAGTAAGTAGGTTGATTCTTCTTCACTTCCTCTCCTTACCATGGCACACAGGTTTTAAGAACCAGGATGACATGGGAAGAAGAAGATGAATCCAAGATAGGGACAGAAACATGGCAGAGTCTCTCCCAGGGCAAAAATGTGTTCTTTAGAGAGAGATTACCCCAGACCAGTCAAGACATCTGAAATTCTCCAATTAGGCTGCAGGAAACCATAAGTAAAGAAGAAGCAGTTCCATAGGTCCTTTTTCATATGTGTTCAATTTAAAAACCAAACTAATGACACTTAGGGACCTGTTCTAGTGGTAGAACTGGCAGTGCAATGCTAACAGTTGACTTGATGATCTTAGGGGTCTTCTCCAACCAATGATTCTATGATTTTACAAGTATGTGCAGAACAGGAACAAAACAGACCCAAGCATTTCTGTCAGCAGGAAACATTTATGCCTTGCACCATTTCTGGCTCTGGGGCAGGGCAGTGATATTTCCTATATTTCCCATCACCTCAGCCATGCATCTCTCCCGGCTTACTTACAAGAGCTCTGAACCTGCAGGATTTGGAGCACTGGTATCAGCTCAAGATACCTCACAGTGCTGGTCATTCCAGTAACTGCTGCTTTTCCCAGAGACAGGGTGATAGTGCTGCTGAAATCTGGCAATTTCACATGAAGTTACAGTTTGTCACCATCTGCCTTATTGTTGCCTTGAAGGACAAAGCACACAAGCATTCACAGGGCATCAAGTCTGACACCAACACATCTTTACCTTTCTTCCAGATAGCAAAATGCATAATTCCCATGCAGTCACACAGTAAAGGTCAGCATGGAATTTGCTGGCAGTATAATATTTGGAATCCCAAGATGGTGGCTTCTAGACACCCACAGCATCTCCTTCACTGTCAGTGGGACCCTCTAGTTTGTTCAATGACCAAAGTAGCTCAGTACAGAGGCCTGTACCATTTTTCCCATGCAGTAAAGATCACCAGTCATGTCTCCTCCAATACTCTCAGTAATTTTCAACACAGAATGGAGACGAGGCCCTGCAGACCTCACCATGGGTAACACGTGTGAGGCTCATCCCTGCAGACTGTGTGTGCCACAGCTGTGCAGTTTGAGCTGTACAGGCCATGCTGGAAGAGACCACATCTCTTCCTGGCAAGTTGCTCTTGCAGAACTCTTCACTGGGTTGAGCAGTAGTTCTCTTTGATAAAGGGTGACAATATTCCTATTCTACCCTGTCACACTGTGTTGCTGCCACTTGCCTTTGATGATGCTTTGGCAACAAAAGGAGAGCAAAGGCCTCGTGGAGGAGGGAAAAGAGGATGAAGGCAGAAGAGGGATGAAGACTACTTATTACCATAGAAACTCAAAGGGGGTCGTGATAGTATATGCTGAAATTTCCTTCTCCACTGATGTCAGGGTCTTGTTCCTCAACACAAAGAAGACCATCTTCTTTTTCATCTTGGAGAATTATCATCACAGCTGAGAGCCCCATCTGCTCCTCAATGTCTGTGTGAGTCTTAGGTCAGGGCAAGACAAGATAAATGAGGGTAAAAATTTGCTTTAAACATCACCTCCCCCCAAACAAATAAGCAATCAAATGAACTAAATTTATCGAGATACTTAGAAGGAAAAAAGGAGAAAGATGAAGCAAGGTGGGGAAAGGACAGAAGCCACCAGGAAGGACTTTTCTCTGTCACTTCCTTTTCAAGAGCAGATAAACTGAGGAATCTGGGTGCAGGAGATATCACTGCTGGCAATAGTGACAGTGGCTAAGGTGGTAAATGTTTGATTCCCCCTTCAGCCCCCAGCAAGGCAGTAGGTGCTGCCGTGCAGGCCATGCTGTGAAGACAGGCACACAGTGGGGCAGGGCTTGTCCTTCAGCCCTGTCTGGCACCTCAGTCTGCAAGAGAAACACAGCACAAAGTGGCTGGCTCACCTACACTCCCTGTGCAGCCTCCTCTGGGGCTAGCACTGGATTCAGGGCACTGGGCTAGAGGGACAGCATCTCTGTGACACTGCTTCTGTGCCAGCCAGCTCAGACAAGCAATCAGGATGCCTGGGGAGAAGGAATTTACTGCTTGGTGGGGACAAAAAAATTAAACCCAACCAATGGAAAAAAAACCCAACCTTGAGAGCTTTCATTGCAAAAATCTTGGTCCAGTGATATGCTTCTCCATCAATTCTCATTTGTAAACATTTTTTATCCCTTTTTATTTTGACTCCTGACTGTAATTCATACATTGATAAAGATTCTACTTTCAACAGGGATATTGAAAAATTACTGATATTTCTACCTCACTTTAGTAAGGCTGATATGGCTAAAACAAGCCATTTCTTTTCCAGAGGGTAAACAAGGAATCAGTGAAACTCACAGGGTCAAACTGGACAGGACTGGGCAATTACAATTAAACTGCTAAACTGTTATCCCGCAGCAATGTTAAATGCTCTGTTCTATCTGGCAGGAAGGGATTCAAACTTCACTTTTCTTCCTCATACATGCAGGTCAAGTGAGTCATTCATATGAATATGTGATTAAATTTCCATCCATATTTCATATAAAATATAAGAAAAATAATGAAATTTAATATTCCGTTTTCTTCCAAACTTATAATGACAAAACTCCTCTCTTTGAATACAAGTGAGTTTTGGGCAAAATGCTCCAGTCCTGTTGCAACAGTGCACAAGAGCAACATTTAATTCAGTTAATTTTACAGGACAAATAGCCAGAGACAATAACCTCCAACAAAGTTCTCAGCTGTATTCTAAATCAATCAGTGGCAAAGGGATTTAGAACAAAGTGTTTCAGAGCTTAAGGCTTGAATTTATTGGAGCTGTCTGGGTATATCTGTCTAGGCAGAAAAAAACCAACATGCTCATAAGTCTCCTATTCCCCCAAAACAAACAAAAAAAAGAACAAACAAAAAAACCCCATATGGCTGTGAGCTCGAGAGTGAGCATAAATGTGAGACTACATCAGTAAGAATATATATGGTACCATAAACCTCCCCCCATTAGTACTTTATTTCAGACACATTAAATGTAAATGTTAGTTTTCAGTGTGACTTCATTTTACTAGAAGTGCCCTTATCACTGGGTTACAGAAGTGTTACTACACATCTTTCTGGCTCAAAGTATACTTGATTATTCTGTGAAATAGAAGTGACAGAGAGAATGTTGTTCTGACTCACTGTAATGTACAGGTTGGGGAAATTAATCATGGGCAATCAGGCTCAAATTCTTTTAGAGAGGGCTGGAAATGGAAACCTACTCCTTCAGATGCTGGCTGCCTATCTCTGGTGATACTGCAGGAAGGAAAAGGCAGTATGTATTTGTCTTTTGTTATATTTTATGAACAACCATATTGAAATAATGATTTTATGTGCTAAAATCTAACATCAGAGACTATTTCAAAAGAGTCCATTTGTTCTTTGTTTCAGGAGCTTTTTGTTTGGTAAACAACATACTTTGTGATCTTGATGCACTTAAGAGGCAAGTGGAGCAAATTAAGCCGTTTTGTAATAAACTACAGTTCAGAAATTAGAAAAATTTCCTGTATCTTTTATTTAAAATGTATCTTCAGAGTAATTTAAATCATGACATTTTTTGTTTAATGATATCCTGCCTTCCATTCACCCCAGCTCCCCAGTGGCCTGGAGCTCTGATATTTCCCCATTGGTTAAAATCTTTATTGGATTTCATACCAGTTGAAGAATGTTAATTGATGATAACTTTTGTTCACTGCTGATCTTAGAGAAAATCAAACTAGAAAAATAAATTGTTCTTAGAAATAGTCTCAATTAGAAGCAGAGGAGAAGCTCCCCTTAGTAAAAATAATTGCTTCCAATCCCTCTAAATACACAAGAATGCCTTTTTCAAAGTAATACAATGATATAAAATAATAGTTCTGTGCTCATGAAATCACTGTATTAAAATTTTTAAATGAAACTTTTTAAACTAGTAACAAAACCACAGAAGCTTAATGCCATCTATTCATAATAAGTATAAAAAAGTTATGTTGACCTAATTGTTCTAGGAATCATTGCATTACTTTATTTCATAGATTTCATGTTTCTTTATATACCAGTTTGTATTTGACTTTTTATTTTTGCAGAATTTTATGCTTACTTTTCCAGTTATTTTTGTGAAATAGCTGCTAGAATGATGCTAGCTGAGAATGATGCAGAAAAACATTTGTGCCAGTCTTGCTCTTTACCTTAGCAATGGATAGTATGTGGCACTAGATATGGCTCCTTTTCCTCAAGGCCAGGAATGGAGAAGCACTACCTGTTAAATGCTGTTCTTTTAAATAGTTTTCTGAGAGACTGATGGGAAACCTGAGCTTTGTGCACTCTGCTGGTATGATACCAAAAGCAATGGATACAAAATTTTTATCTATGAGGGTACAACATTTGAATGAACATCATGTGGCACAAACTTTACGAGGGAATGTGCAGTAATACCAGAAGGAAAAGCATGGACAATACAGGAAAATGCAAGGAAATGCTACCTGATACATGCAATATGTCCAGGCAGTTGTGCAACTGCTGATAGATGGTACAGGATACTAATGAATCCTTTTATTCTGATACATCCAGCCAAAGGAAAGCTGTGCTCCATTATTTCATTGTGGGTTTTTTTTGTTGTTGTTGTGTTCTTCCCCCCCACCCCCCAAGTTCTGTCTCTGGATTACCAATATAGCTGTGCTTCTCAAGAAGAAAACAGTTCACAAAGTCCTCAACAATGGATGTGGCCAAGACATTTTTGGCTGAAAGAATCTGTCTATCAAAAGATTTTGCAACATTGGAATAATCTTGCACATTATTGTACCCACACCCAGAAGAGCAGGAATACTGACACCCATCATCTCTTTTCTTCATTTGTTGTCCTGACCAGAAGTCTATTGTTTTTTTGTTTTTTTGTTTTTTTTAATCTGAGCAGAAAATTTTAAAAACATAGTTTGGGAAGTTTGGGCAAGGTTTAATGCAAGGCTTTGAGCAGATTTCATTCATTTAGTCACCAACTTTCTTGTGGATATATTTACCTTCTCTAGCTCTATGTATATAAAAAAAAAAAAACCAAAAAAAAACCAACCAAAAAGGAGAACAGATGAAACAAGAGTCACCAAAAGAAAAATCAATTCAGACCACTCAGCAACATGGCAGGCATATTAGATCTCAGCAAAGGAGCATTCAAGAACCTGCTCCCACCTCACAGACATTTCTCCTGAATAGTCACCTGCTTGGCCATTTTTGTGTGAGTCTGAAGAAACTGGCCACACTGTTAGTACAGGCAGGCAGATGGGGGTCCTGATTTGGGAGTCACTGGAGCTCATGTGTCTGACAGGAGGTTTGTGATATAAGCAGTAATGTACACCTACAGGGATTGAACTTTAGGTGTACAGCAGGTTTTTCTGGCAAAAAAACGTTCCCATGGTAATTATTTGCCTTTTCTGTCACCAAAATGACCAGGTAACAACTAAACACTGTTTTTGTGGGTCTAATTTTTGGGGAAAAAGTAAGATGTTCCCAAATTGCTGTAATGGATCAAACTTTTTAATGCCTACTTTTGGTCAATACAGTGCTGTGATGTTATAACATCAAGCAGCACACCACAAGGTGGATTAACTAAAAACATTTAAAATCAACAGAAAAATAGCCTGGATTTCCATTCTTCCTTTTGTTTTCAATTAAAAGCCCAGCTCTCATAATTTAGCAGATTTGTTAAATATGCTTTATATGTATTACAGTCTTTCTCAGTCTTCCTTAATTGGTGGTGTCACTCTTTTTAAGCTCAATTATCCATACTTGCATACCCCATGTATTTTTTCTATTAGGAAAACAAATTGATGAAGTAAAATATCTTTTAGTCATACCCCTGTTTATTTACAACAACTGCTGGAACTTGCGCTCATCAAATGCAGGAAGATTCAAACAGCAGAAGATGCTTTTTCCCGTCACACTTTAAATGTCTTTTAGCCAAAGCTCAGGCTAAAATGGTCCTTTCCAGGATTGTCTTAGTGCCATATTCTCTGTGTTTGTGCAGCATGTACCGGGTGACCTCTTACTTATTTCTTTCAGGTGGGTTTTTGGTTGCAATTTTTGTTGTTGCTGCTACAGCTATTCAGAAAACAGTTACTCAGTCCATCTGTTTGCATGTGCACTGTCTGCATGTGCCTTTGGTAAGGGAGGATACTTAGTTTTTGTTTCAAGAGATGTAATGGTGCTTAACTGTTTATTATAATAATTTTAAATTGTGGGTGGCAGTTACATCTCCAGTGGCAAAGGTTTAAAACAATCCAGGAAAAAAAAAAAAAGAGAAACCCGCCCCCTCCCACCAAGCTGATTAAGAAAAGAGATCCAGCAATGTTTAATCATATTAATGCAGAAAAATAAGTGGATGTGTCAAAATATCATTGTCAAAATCATAGCACTTTTATGTGGCCACAAACCAGACAGCCATAAACCAAATGCAAAGGTCACAGTCATGGAGTGTAAAGGGTTTATTCATTTGCTGAAAAATTAATTGATAACAACAAAAAAAATCAGTTTCAACGTGTCTATCTCTTTTTGCATTAGTATGTATTTTAATGATTTAAAACTTGCATCATAAAACAATGTCTTCAATTTGTCAAAACCAAATATGATCAAGTGCTTTCTAAAAGTATGATGAATACTCAAAATGAAAGACAGTAGATATTTGATGTATATGGTTTGATGCCAAGCAAGTGCTGATGGAAAGGGGCAAATACTGCAATTTCCAGTTGATGTGAACCCTATAAATAGCCTCACCCTTTCAAAATTTTTCAGTTTCTTGTGTGCAACCATTACTGGGTCTAATAATAAAGCTCTTTGGTTTCTTTCTAATGAAATAACACAGAATAAATGACACGTACTCTACTGGGTGATAATGCAAAGGTATGCTTTGATGGCACGGAGTCTGCATCTTGGCCTTAGAGGCCTAAAGAGGATAGAAGCAAGATACAGCAATACAAAAGTGATGAGAGTATTAAAAAAATCCAGATCTGACATATAGCCTCCAGCAAGTTCTTGCAACTTTTTGTTTCTCTCCTGTTTCTTCCAACTATTCTGCATGACCAGTCTGTAAGTAAGGCTTATTCTTCTGTACCCAAAATAACAAGTGATAAGTAATCCTGGTGCATAAACACTGAAAAACTTGCATGTAGTCTGTGTATCCAGCTGCTCAGTAGCATTTTACTTCACACAGTTTTGTTTATTGCCCAAAACTTGAGTGCAGAAGTCCAATTCCAGCATTGTAAGGAAAAAAGTTATAAAGAACGACCAATATAGAGCATAAGAATTTTTGCATATCACAGTGCATAAGTGACAAAGTACCTATAGCATCCTGCACTTAGTTCCAAAGTCTTTAGGGAAATTATAACTAAAACCAAGAAAGAGAGAGCACAAGAAGCATCACTGGGTTAGTTGCATGGCATTGTTTCTCTTGGGCCCATGAAATTTGGAAGCATTTACAGAGCCAGACTGAGGCCAGCTGGATTCTGATGAATTTTAACCTCAGCCTCTCATTTCTGAAAATGAAAATACAGAAGACTTTTGGAAGCTGACACAGCACTCCTGTGAAGACTGGAAGTTGGTCAATCCTGCCGTTAGCTCAATGTAACAAATTATACTAAGTAAATGAAACGTCAACCCCATCAGCTCGCAAAAAAATTCAGGCTAGAAGACTTCGATACAACAAAAAGTACGTATCTGATGCTTATTCTTGCCTGGCACAGAAATGAGTGGTTACAAACTTTTGAATTCTACTTTGTAAAGAGAAATCTCATGTGGCTGGTTTGAATCCCCAATAAAATTCCTGTCCTGATACCTCCAGCTATATTCACATGTTCTGGACTTTTGCAGAGCTCACAGCTTTTTCTCTGCTGTATCTCAGCAGGAGCAGTGCGGCTTAGCATCCTCTTGCCGGCTGCCAAGGATGGAGGCGGTTGGCGACAGGACCCCCCTCGACCTTTTCTGGGCCGTAACTTTTGCAGGACCGAGGCCAGCTTCTGGCTGAGGCTGCTGTCCCAGCCAGCCTTTGCTGTCCGCCGGACTCCAGGCATCGCCCCGGGAGCTGGTGCGGGTTCCGCCGCCCCCGGGGATCGCACGGGTGCCGGTGCCGGGACGAGGGTGCGGGGGCCGGGGCCGGGGCCGGGCGCGGTGCCCGGAGCGCGGCCGTCCCGCCCCGCG